>QXTE01000232.1:171850-384153 GCA_003942145.1 Platysternon megacephalum
TCATCATATCTGACAGGTGTGTCTGGACGGAGGCCTGAGGCTGGGTACTTTAAGGGAACTGCGTTGTTTGGACTTCTGAGTAACCTGTATGGTAATATAGAAGTTGTTTTGTGCTGGCTTGGAAAATCTAAGTATTGGAATATCCACCAGCGTTTGGGGTTTGTCTGCCCCGTTTTGTTTGCAGTTCACCCTGATTGAGTGACCTCAGCTGGCTCCCACGGGTAGCACCGTCACACCAGGTCCTGAGCAGTTTTCCCTGTGACTCGGAAGGGGGAGCACTTTATGGGCGGGTGCGATCCTGTCTGCACCCGGTGGACAGTCAGATTAGTGCGTCCAGGCTGGTTGGAAAACAGCTGTCGGTACAGATGCAGCACCCCTCTGATCTCAGCTTGCTGGGCCGGGGTCAGCTGATCAGAGAGGGGAATTGTTTCCAGGGGGGAACCAGCTCTTGTCCCAGGGAATAGATCTACTAAAGGGTCATCTCCCTGCTCCTCCCACTGTCCACACACGGCCAACACCACATTCCCCCTGTCATAATATGGCTTCATCATATTCACATGGTACACCCGGCGGTGGTGCGCCCGGTTCGACAGCTCCACCACATAGTTTACCTCATTTAGTTGCTTGACAACCTTGAAGGGACCTTCCCAGGCAGCCTGGAGTTTGTTTTTCCTCACGGGGATGAGGACCATCACCTGATCCCCGGTGGCGAAGGCGCGGGCCCGTGCCGTGCGGTCATACCAGACCTTCTGCTTCCTCTGGGCTCTGGCCAGATTCTCCCTGGCCAGGCCCATGAGCTCTGCCAGTCTTTCCCGGAAGGTCAGGACATACTCCACCACTNACCTTCTGCTTCCTCTGGGCTCTGGCCAGATTCTCCCTGGCCAGGCCCATGAGCTCTGCAAGTCTTTCTCGGAAGGTCAGGACATACTCCACCACCGACTCTCCATCGGGAGTGGCCTTCCCCTCCCATTCGTCTCTCATCAGGTCTAGGGGCCCCCTTACCCGCCTTCCATATAAGAGTTTGAAAGGCGAAAACCCGGTAGACTCCTGGGGTACCTCCCTGTACGCGAACAGCAGGTGAGGTAAGTACTTGTCCCAGTCCTGCGGGTGCTGGTTCATAAATGTTTTTAGCATAATCTTTAGCGTCCCATTGAACCTCTCCACCAGCCCGTTGGACTGGGGGTGATATGCTGAGGCCCAGTTGTGCCGGACCCCGCATTTCTCCCACAAGCACCGGAGCAGGGCCGACATGAAGTTGGACCCTTGGTCTGTTAAGACTTCTTTGGGAAACCCCACTCGGCTGAAAATGGTCAGCAGCGCATCTGCCACAGTGTCTGCTTCGATGGACGATAAGGGCACTGCCTCGGGGTAGCGGGTGGCAAAATCTACCATGACCAGAATGTATTTCTTCCCTGACCGAGTCGTCTTGCTGAGAGGTCCCACTATGTCCATGGCCACCTTCTGGAAAGGCTCCGCTATGATGGGCAAAGGTCTCAAAGCCGCTTTCCCCTTGTCCCGGCCCGGCAGTATTGTCGTACATTAGTAACGACCCCAGGCCAGTAAAAGTTCTGTAGCAGCCTCAGCCTGGTGCGCCGGATCCCTTGGTGCTCTGCAAGAGGGATGTCCTGGGCCAGGTACAATGGCTTGCGGCGATACTTCTGGGGTACCACTAGCTGCCTCCTGCTCCCCCAGCCCTCCATCCCCCCGGGGGGAGCCCGTACTCGGTATAGGAGCCCCTTGGCCCACAGGAACCGCTCGTTGCAGCCTCTCCGCATGGACTGTACCGCACTGAGGTCAGCCAGGTCCCTTGGCTTCCACAGGGAGGGATCTTTCTGCAACTCGGCCTGGAACACGTCGGCTGGGGAAGGGATGGGGACCTGCTCCCTCTCGTCAGCGGGGACGGAAGCCACATCCCCCCTGAGCCTTGTCCTTGGGTGTTCCCTCCCCACCAGGGTAGGGTTCTGTGCCTCCAGTGTGACATCCCTCCCGAGGTCAGGGCGTAGTGACCCTCGCCGGCTCTGGCTACGGGTCATGACTAAGGCGTTCTGGGGGTTACTTGGCCAGTCCTCTAGGTCCCCCCCAATCAACACCTCAGTGAGCAAATGGGGATGCACTCCCACGTCCTTGGGGCCCTCCTTGGCCCCCCATTTCAGATGTACCCTCGCCACGGGCACCTTGAATGGGGTCCCGCCCACCCCCGTCAGGGTCAGGAAGGTGTTGGGCATCACCTGATCTGGAGCTACCACCTTGGGACGGGCCAGTGTCACCTCAGCGCCCGTGTCCCAGTATCCATAGACTTTCCTACCATCCACCTCCAGGGGAACAAGGCACTCGCTCCGCAGGGACAGCCCCGCGCCCACCCTGTAAATGGAGAACTTGGTGTCCGGAGCATCCAGCCCCCCAGAGAATCTGGCCTGGGCCCCTTCTCTCTCTTGAGCAGTTGATAAGCTGCCAGCCCCCCTTGCCTGGGAAGCCTGCCCCCCGTCCGTCTGGGCCTCTACCAAGGGGGGAGGGATAGCTCAGTGGTTTGAGCATTGGCCTGCTAAACCCAGGGTTGTGAGTTCAATCCTTGAGGGGGCCACTTAGGGATCTGGGGCAAAAATTGGTCCTGCTAGTGAAGGCAGGGGGCTGGACTTGATGACCTTTCGAGGTCCCTTCCAGTTCTAGGAGATTGGTATATCTCCAATTATTATTATTATTATTATTTTTATTTAACCCGGGGTGGGTTCAGTCTGCTCAGTCTGTCCTTGAGCTTGGGGCACTGGGCCCGAATGTGGCCTCTCCGGTCACAGTAATAGCAGCTCATGTCCCGTGGGTCCCCTCGGACCGGTCGGTTGACCCTGACGCTGGGCGTTCCCCTTGGGACGGGATTCCCCATATTCCCCCTATGGGAGGTCCCAGGGTGACGCTCTCTCTGCGTTGCGGCGGGCCTGTTCCTTTGGGACTCCTCCCTGCCACCCCCTGATCGGCTCTTCACAAACTCATCGGCCAGCCGCCCTGCGTGTCGTGGGTTCTCTGGCTTTTTGTCCTTCAACCACAGCCTCAGGTCAGATGGGCACCGCTCATACAGGTGCTCCAGTACCACCAGTTTAACCAGGTCCTGCTTCGTCGGGACACCATCTGCCCACTTGGTGGCGTATCCTTCCATGCGGACGGCTAGTTGCAGATATGAGACCTCAGGGGTTTTATCCTGACTCCGGAACCTTTCCCGGTACATATCAGGAGTCAGCCCAAACTCACGTAGCAGGGCCCTTTTGAATAGTTCGTAGTCCCCTTTCTGCGCCCCTTCCAGTTGGCGGTACAATGCCACGGCTTTGGGGTCCAGTAAGGGGGTGAGAACCCGGAGTCTGTCCCCAGGATCAACCTGGTGCAGCTCGCAGGCCGTCTCGAAAGCATCCAGGAAGTCATCCATGTCCTCCCACTCCTTACGCTGGGCCAGGATGCACTTATCGAAGCTCCGTGCAGTCCTGGGTCTCTCCTTCTCTTCCACTTCATGCTGCCTTTGTCTCTCTTTCTCCTCCCGTTCATGCTGTCTCTGTTTCTCACGATCCGCCAGCTGAGCGTCGCCGGGAGGATCCCCTGCTGGCCGGGGGGGTCACAGTGCCCTCTGTATTCACTGGGCTCCTCCCCACCCTTCCCCTAGGCATAGGAAGGAGGGGTCTCGGGAAGCCCTCAGCAACCGGCTCACCACTCCCAGCTGGGACAGACACTGGTGCCTGCGCTGCTTCCCTCAGAGACAGGAATCAGATCATTCAAGCGATCTCCCTCCTCCAGCTGGGCAATGAGCTGTTCTTTGGTGAGCCTCCCCCTGCGCAGCCCCCTCTGCTTGCACAGCTCCACCAGGTCGCTCTTAAGCCGCTTGGCATACATCTTCCTGCTGGCCACTCACAGGCCTGGGTGCTCACCGCTTCCCACAGTTTCCAGGGAGACCCCTAGTGTGCCAGCCCTTCTCGAGGTCACCACCTCTCTGCCAGGGTCGAGCTGCAGACGCCTCCGCCCCTGGGACCGCTCGCTGCAATCCCCCGGGGGACCCTGTTACTGCAAAAGTCCTTCTCACTGGTCACACGCTCCCAGGGGTTAATCGCTGCTGAAACTGTCCCTCGCTGACTCTTCAGCACGCCTGGTCCCCGTCAATCCCCCTTCGTTTTACTGCTCCCCAGTCACTTACTGCAGGAAGCGCCGTCCACAGGGTGCAGTAGATCCCACCGCTGTGCCACCAGTTGTCACGGAGAGTGGGGGAGTCAGGGCCCTGCACCCCTCCTTCCTGGGATTCACCGTGACTCTCAGCCAGCCAGTAAAACAGAAGGTTGATTAGATGACAGGAACACAGTCCCAAGCAGAACTTGTAGGTACAACCAGAACCCCTCAATCAAGTCCTTTTGGGGGTTTTAGGGAACTTAGCCCCCAGCTTGGGGTTCCCTGCGTTTCACCACCCAGCCCAAAACTCCCAAAACAAAAACTCCTCCGGCAGGTCTCCCCCTCCTCGTTCTCCTCCTCTCCTTTGTTCAGTCTCCCGGCTGAAGGTGTCACTTCTCCCACGCCCCCCCACTCCCCCCCCCTCAGGTTACAGCTCAGGTAGCTTCCTTCCCATCCCCAATGTAACTCCCCTGCAACATTCCCAGGTCAAATCCGCCATGCTCCCTGCTCCATCACACTAAGCCCTTCCCCCTGCCTCCCCTGTGCCAGGATCTGAGAAGCCTCTGCTTATCTAAGTGGATCTGACCCCCCACTTCCTGCCCCTGTGTGTCCTGAGATCTAAGAGACCCTGCCCCTATCAGGTTGTCTGCCCTCTCCTTGGCCCCTATGTCAGCCAGGATCTGGGAGGCACAAGAGGGGGGACATCCTAAGCCAACACATTTAAACATCTGAAATCCAGGAAATAAATAGTTACGGTGCACATCATTCCTCTGGGAGAGGGAGACTGGCCAGAGTGTATAGGGGAGGGTTCTGGTTTCAAAATGAGGGGGTGGGGGGCCTGAGGAAGTTGGCTGAGGCAGAGGCAGGAGTCCAAGCTCGGGACAGGTAGTGGAAGTGAGGGGCCCAGATCAGTGTGCAGTTCAGGCTATATATCCAAGGAGGTGTACAACCTTCCAGTAAACTACCTATGATATGAGTATGCAGCAGCATAGGGCAGGAGACAGCACAAGAGCAAGTTCTTACGTGCTAATGACTTTTACAATACCAATGAATGGCTTAATGGGACAGGAAGAGGAGGGCGAGCCAGAAATGTATGTTTCGCCCTTCTCGAGCCAACATGTTACTGGGAATGGTGGGGGAGAGGACTGGAGAAGAAGAGACACACCAGTTTTCTCTCATGCGCTTAGTTACTGTAAGCGCCATGTAATAGAACTGCCATGATTTGGGGACATTGACCATGTCTGGGATTTCTCTCACTGACCCTCCACACACTCCCAACATCTCAAAACATAACCATAATCCCCATCCATGATAACAAAAAGTACTGGGGGTTGGGGGTGGAAATTAGGAATCACCTAGCATCTGTGTGGCTTAGTGGGGAGACCATTGGACTGGGAGTATTAATAGCTCTGCCACTGGCCTGCTGGGTGAACCTGGGCAAGTCACTTCACACCTCTGAGACTCAATTTCCCATCTGAAAATGGTATAATGATGTAAAGATCTTTGAGATCCACTGATGAAAAAGTATTTTTGTTATTACCTAGCCATAGCATTGTATCAACTGCAAACTTAAGTGAGAACTACAAATGCCTAAATAACCACTCTTACCAACAAAATTTCTTGCTGTTAAATAAAACCCCACAACAACCCCCCACCCCTAGGTAATTCACTGACAAAAAAGAAAACAAAAAAACCACTTTGTTAATGCAGAACTAAGGTTGCTCAGAGGTATCTCATACTCTTCCAGCACATCAAGTTTAGCAAAACTGACCTCTGAAAACTAGAAAATACAGAGTTAAGATACATGCCAATGCAACTTTAACTCTGCCTTTGTTGAGCAATGGCTCAATATGCCCATAGTACACATACTTATTACTCCTGTGGGGTTCTATGCCACTGTGTGTGTGCAGAATTCATGTCCCTCACAGATTTCTTTGCTTCCCCGAAGAAAAATGACTTTCTGACAGAGAAGCAAAGAGAAACTGCAACAGCAGTCACGCACCCTTCCCTAGCTGCACAGGTACATAGTTTCAGGCACCCGGAGCAGTTGGCGGAGAGGTAAATCACTGCAGGGCTGAGGACACCCCAGCCAGTGGCTCCTACCCTAAGCCGGAACCGCTGCTAGTCCCAGCTGGGCTGGAGGCAGGAGAGTCTGGGACTTCCTTTTCCTCTGCAAGGAGTGGCTGGGGCTGTGTCAGACCCACCCCCAGAAACCTCCCCCAGCTGCAGGAAGCTCAGCATCCTCCCCTGTTTCCTGCCGCATTGCTCCTCAGCTGCAGGGGGAGGGGTCACTGTACGGCAAGCTGCTCCCTCATCCACCCAACTCCTGTGCATCTGGACTCCCATACCCAGACACCCCAGCCAAGCCTCACCCCGTACACCAGAATCCCTCTAGCCATCCATACCCAAACCCCACCCACTGTACCTCAAACTGTGCATCTGGAGCTCCCCTACACCCAGACCACCCACTACTGTGGAACTTGTTGCCATCAGAAGTTGAGAAGGCCAAAAGTATAACTGTATTGAAAAAGGATTCGCTAAATTCATGAAGGCTAGATCCATTAATGGCTATTAGCCAAATGGTCAGGGACGCAACCCCATACTCTGGGTGTCCCTAAACCTCTGACTGCCAGAAGCTGGGACTGGACAACAAAGAACGGATCACTCCAAATTGTCAAGTTCTGTTCATCTGGCACCAGTCACTGTAGTGGGTTAGATAGAGTAGTGGTCTAACTCCTTATGGCATTCTTATATCCCCCTTGCCGCCACCAAGAACCCCAGAGAAAAACAATTAGATTTTTGTGAGTGCTCTTCCAACTCACCCGGTAAAACACAGAGGAAGATGGCTGGTCTTGTGATGGTGGAATGAATGATGGTCCGCCATACTGTGCCAAGAACACCGAGAAATCTGATTTTTTAACTTTTTGCGGCTGCTGGAAATAGTTCAACTTTGCTAAAGTTGGGGAGGGAAAAAACAAACAAATCCACCATCAAATCACTAGACAAAGATTGTGGAAAGGCTAATGTTGTGCCACTATTCTAAAAGAGATGACTTGGTTAAATATAGGCTCCTTAGCCTGACATCAATGCCAGGCAAAAAAAGGAAAAGCTGATATGCAATTAGTACAGGACGATAGTATATTTAATGCCAATCAACATGATTTCAGGGAAAATATTTTGTGTCAAACAAATTTTATCTTTTTTTTATTACAATACAAGTATGGTTGATAAAGGTAACCGTGACATAATATGCTTAGACTTCTGTAAAGCATTTGACTTAGTCCCACATGATATTCTGATTTTAGTAAAAATTAGCACTGTCAAGGTTCCTTCCCCACTCTGAACTCTAGGGTACAGATGTGGGGACCCGCATGAAAGCCCCCTAAGCTTATTTCTACCAGCTTAGGTTAAAACCTGGTACTCTGCCACCACCAAGTGATTTAACAAGAAACAGGGAAAGGACCACTTGGAGTTCCTCTTCCCCCAAAATATCCCCCCAAGCCCTTACACCCCCTTTCCTGGGGAGGCTTGAGAAATAATATCCTAACCAATGGGTTACAAAGTGATCAAAGACCCAAACCCCTGGATCTTTGG
This sequence comes from Platysternon megacephalum, assembly GCA_003942145.1. Taxonomy (NCBI): domain Eukaryota; kingdom Metazoa; phylum Chordata; order Testudines; family Platysternidae; genus Platysternon; species Platysternon megacephalum. Next base: position 179,582 of record QXTE01000232.1, read on the forward strand.
ACAATGGAAAAAAATCAGTCAGGTTCTTAAAAGAAGGATTTTATTAAAAAGAAAAGGTAAAAATCATCTCTGTAAAATCAGGATGGAAAATAACTTTACAGGGTAATCAGATTCAAAGAGCCCAGAGGAACCCCCTCTAGCCTTAGTTTCAAAGCTACAGCAAAACAGAGATAAACTCCCTCTAGCAAAGGAAGTTGAGAAAAACAAAGATAAACTAATACGCCTTTCCTGGCTATTACTTACAAGTTGAAATATGAGAGACTTGTTCAGGAAGATTTGGAGAGCATGGATTGAGGTCCGGTCCCTCTTAGTCCCAAGAGCGAACAACACCCAAACAAAGAGCACAAACAAAAGCCTTCCCCCCCCCCCACCAGATTTGAAAGTATCTTGTCCCCTTATTGGTCCTTTGGGTCAGGTGTCAGCCAGGTTACCTGAGCTTCTTAACCCTTTCCAGGTAAAAGGATTTTGGTGCCTCTGGCCAGGAGGGATTTTATAGTATTGTATACAGGAGGGTTGTTACCCTTCCCTTTATAGTTATGACAAGCACTATACAAACCAATGTAGCCCATATTAAGTTAATTTAAAACTGATTAAATGATAAATCTCTACGTAATTATAAGTGAGGATGTGACGGGGTAGTCTGCCCCTTAAAGGCAGTAGCTCAGTAGTAGTTGTCAGACCACCCCACCACATGGCCTGGCCCTTCAAGGGTTTGAAAGGTCCAATAGAAGGACCAAATGGGGATGTGGGGAGGAAATAGTCCTGGGAATGAGCAGTTCTTGGGAGGAAATCCTGTAACTGTATCCTTTAAGGGCCTAGGGCCAGGAGCCTTCCAGAGAGGGAGGGGCAAGGCTCCCCTCTCCTCCCAACCAACTGGGAATGAGCTGGGAGAAGGGGACCAGCATAAATAATGTTCTCTCCTTCCTCCCAGCAGGGCAGCAGATGCCTGCAGACACTGTAGGGCAGTGGTGGGCAACCTGCGGCCCATCAGGATAATGCGCTGGCGGGCCACGAGACAGTTTGTTTACATTGACTGTCCACAGGCACGGCCACCCGCAGCTCCCAGTGGTCGCAGTTCGCCATTCCCGGCCAATGGCGCTGTGGGAAGTGGCAGCCAGCACGTCCCTGTGGTCCGCGCCACTTCCCGCAGCTCCCATTGTCTGGGAACGGTGAAGCGCAGCCACTGGGAGCTGCGGGCAACTGTGCATGCTGACGGTCAGTGTAAACAAACTGTCTCGTGGCCCGCCAGCGGATTACCCTGGTGAGCCCCATGCAGCCTGTGGGCCGCAGGTTGCCCACCACTGCTGTAGGGAGTAAGAAGGCTCCTGCAGAGCCCTGAGTTAGCAGGGAGGATACACCAGCAGGAGAAGGCTGCCTGCTGTATCCTCCTAGCCTGAGGATTAATTGAGGAAAAATGGGCCAGTTGAGGATGAAACTGGCTAAATTATAATCCAGCCCTAAGGAGGAGGGCTGGAGTGTCTGCTGTGAGAAGAGTGACTGTTTCTGTTGACCAATATGTGTTCGGCTAATATTTATCTATCACATCATCAGTATGTATTATTCACACCGCATATATTAATATGTATTAAGCACACAATATAAACATACCATTATATTGTATTGTATTATATTTCTAGCAGTTACATGGCCTGAATTGGCCTATGTCTTTTTACAATCCTGTTCATTTATGTATAGCACTTGCAAAGTTGAAGTCAGCTTTGGCATTAGGAAATGGAAATCCTGTCAAAGGCAAAATACATGAATGTTCTGCCCTGATACAGGCTGGGGAGGGAGGTACATTACCTTCAAAGACCAATACCTGGAATGCTAGTATCCAAAACAAAGATAAGGAAGGTACAGAACAAGTTAAGGAAATGGTACAAACTAGATTTTAGTGATGTGTAAAGAGTTTTGTAACTTATAAAATCATCCTATAAATACTACCAGCGGAAATGTGAAATTTGGAAGCACACCTTCTGTGTAAGATTAATTTTAAAATGCTGAACAATATAGCCTCCCAGAAACTGATATCATGTTGAATCTTTTTTCCTATACTATATTATTAATTTTTAGCAATAAACCTGACTGATATTGGTTACTTGGCCTCCAAAGTGTGGACAAACAATCAAGTATGCAATTTACAAAATATGTCATTGATGTATAGCCTGGTATAAGAAGAAAGCTAGGAGGATTGAGGATCCCGCAATAAGGAGAGAGAGGATGACTGTTTGAAGCACAACCCCAACTCAGGGAAGGGGGGTGCTCTCCTGAACTGGCACAAAGAGCTGACCAGGACTCTTACTGGGACCTAGAGTAGGGTGATCTGGGGCAACTAACAAAGTCAGTCACCCTCTGTAAAAAATTTAATAAACCAGACTCTACAAAGGGTATGCATGTTTCTGAACCAAGCTAAGCTTATAATTGAACGAAAGAACTGAAAGGGGCATGGAGTGCACCAGTAGAGCCACAAAGAGGCATGCTGGAGAAGCTCATCCCTTGACAGAGGAATAGTCATCGGGGAGGGGGGGTGAAGGGGATTTCTAGTGAGGTCTCACAGGGATCTCTTCTCGGCGCAATGCTATTCAATAACTTTATAAATTATCTGGAACAGATATAAAATTTCAGCTAGCAAAACTTCCAGAGGGCACACAGTTGTAGAATGGCAAATAAAGGGGACAAATCAGTTATATAGACCGATCTGGAGAGCTTGGTAAAGTGGGTTCATTTGAACAAAATGCATTTTAATACAGCTGAATCCAAGGTCATGCATCTAGGAACACTAAATGTAGGTCAAACTTACAAGATGGGGGCCTGTGTCTTTGAATCAAGTGACACTGAGAAGGATTTACAGGTCATGATAGATAAGTAGCTGAACATGAGCTCCCAGTGTGATCCTGTAGAACATAAGAACAGTCATACTGGGTCAGACCAAAGGTCCATCTAGCCCAGTATCCTGTCTTCTGACAGTGGCCAGTGCCAGGTGCCCCAGAGGGAATGAACAGAACAGGGAATCATCAAGTGATCCATCCCGTCGCCTGTAGTAAGTGAAGGCCCTGATAAAGGCCCAGTATGAGGCCTGAGGCCTGAACTGAAGTAATGGTTAAAACTTTACTAGCATAAAGCAAAGTTAAGCTGTGAGCCAGAGGCAGGCCCTGCTCACAGAAGCTGGCAAGGAAAGGGCTAATGCTGCAAGAAGATACATACCTAAAAGGTACAGAACACTAGATATTATGTATACATTTTACCCAGATAACATGGAACAGGCCGACCCATCCCAATAACAGGGGCAAAAGGGTAAAATAATAAATAAAGTTGTTTTAATTAAACCAATTTGTACAAGGTGAGAGGCGGCACCTTACTACGTAGAGGGGTTGTACCTTGCTGCGTAAAAGGGTTGCACCTTAATACGTCAGGAGTAATGTGTAATTTGTTTGTACCTGTGTATAAAAATGTATCCCTGGGGCGGTGTCTTTGTCCGGCCGTAGGGGGAATAAAAAGTCCCGCCACTAAGCCGGGTCCTTGCCAAGAGGCACTTTTTCGTAGTATGCCCTATGTTAGGCTAAGAAACCTACAGGGAACTGCAATTGTGTCCAAGATCGCAATAAACCTAGTTAACGTAACTTTGCATCTTACTGGACTCTGTGGTTATTGGGGGTTTTTTTCGGGTCTGCTGGGTCAGCTATCTGTACAGAGCTGGGGCAGCACACAAAGGGAACACACACACACGCAGCCGAGTAATATTAACAAAGGAAAAAGCAGAGCACCACACCGGTAGCATATGACAACACTGGTGACCCCGACCGCTGATCTGGTGAGTAAGCGAACCTGCCGTGGTAAAAATCGCAATCCAACATGGCAGCAAACCTCGAGCTAATCAAACGTATAATGTTAAAACCCTTCCCCTCCAGTTTGGAATGCATACCAGTCATAAAAAGTGTGCTGTTGCAAAAAAAAAAAATTTAATTGGGGCAAAAACAATTAAACGCTTGGGATTGATCTTGAATTTTCCCAACATGTGTATTAAACAGACTCTCACTGTAATGCAAGGCACAAATAATACAAATCTGATCCCTATGGAACTGGCTACACAGACGGTGAAAGCAATAAAACCTAAACAACTGCCTCCCGCACCAAAAGGCTGGAAAAACTGGTGGACTAAAATTCAAACCGTCTGGGCAGCGGACTCCCTAAATACGGGCAAAATGCAGACCTCTGTTACATTAAAAAAAAAAACACCTCCATTCATAAAACAGTATCCCATACCCCAGGAAGCAAAAAAATCATTAAGGCAAATAATAACAAAATTAAAAAAACAAAATTTAATCAAAAGGTGTTCAGCGCCTAACGCGGCACCAATCTGGCCAGTTAAAAAACCTAATGGTACGTAAAAATTAACTATCAACTATCGGGGGCTAAACAAAACTGCCAAACAAGGAGCACCCGTAGTGGCGGCGTACCCTAAACTATTAAAGGTGGTCACCCCTGATATAAAATGGTTCTCAGTACTCAATGTGGCAAATGGCTTTTAAAGTCTACCTTTAGACCCAGAATCTCAGTATCAAACAGCTTTTGTATTCCAAGGTATGCAATATTCCTGAAATGTGTTGCCAATGGGGTACTGTAATGCACCCACAATTTTCCATACTGTAGTAAAAAGTATGTTAAAAAAAAAATTGTTACAAACAAAAAAAGTTGTTCAGTATGTAAATAACATTTTAATTGTGAGCAAAACAGAGCAAAAACATAAAAAGTTAATGCGGCAGCTGCTAGCGAGCTGCCAAGCTTTTGGCTTAAAACTTAACCCCTCAAAGTCTCAAATTAAACAAAAAAAAGTGCAGTATCTAAAAATTCGACTCAGTTCGGGGAAAAGGTCTGTAAATAAAAAAAGAATAAAGTGCATTGTTAGCCTGCCTATGCCGGTAAACACCAAGTCTCTGCAGTCCTTTTTGGGGCTAACTAACTTTCCCAGTTTCTAGTAAACAGAGGCTAGGGACACCATCCCAGCCCAGCCTGGCTAATAGCCATTGATGGACCTAAGGGTATGTCTACACTACAAAAACTGACCTGCAGCAGTGAGTGCCAGAGCCCAGGTGAACAGACATGGGCTCATGGTCCCACATTACAGGGCTAAAAATAGCAGTGTATACTTTCCCACTCAGGCTGGAGACAAGGCTCTGAGACCTTCCTCCCTTGCCAGGTCTCAGAGCCAGGGCTTCAGTCCAAGCCCAAAACATCTACATTGCTATTTTTAGTCCTATAGTGTGAATGCCACCAGCCCAAGTCAACTGACCTAAGCTCTAAGACTCACTGCCATCAGGCTTTTTGTTGTTGTTGTTGTTTTTTCTCTTCAGTGTAGATGTACTCTTTTAGGGCTAACATGGTCCTTGGATGCATTAGCAAGGGAATATCAAGTTGGGGTAAGGAGGTGGTAACGACCCTGAACACAGCATGAGTGAGACCATTACAGAAATATTATGTCCAGTTCTACTGTCCACTCTTCTAAAAGGTTATTGAAAAAATGGAAATGACTCAGAAAAGAGCACAAGAATGCACTGAGGTTTGGGAAACATGCCTTATAGGTGAGAACCTTACAAAGCTCAATGTATTTAGTTTATCCACTCAAGAAAGGGATCTTGGAGTCATTGTGAATAGTTCTCTGAAAACATCCAGTCAATGTGCAGCGGCAGTCAAAAAAGTTAACAGAATGTTGGGAATAATTAAGAAAGGGATAGATAGTGTGACAGGGTTGGGCCAGATGGCTACAGGAGTGATAGAAGATATATTAGCCCCAGGTTAAGCAGGTCCCTTTTCCCTGGGTAAGGTAATGGGGCAGTTTCAGAACAATCAGGAACTTGCTGGAACAAATTAAGGCAGACAGGCTAATTAGGACACCTGGAGCCAATTAAGAAGCTGCTAGAATCAATTAAGACAAGCAGGCTAATCAGGGCACCTGGTTTAAAAGGACCTCACTTCAGTCAGTGAGGGGAGCGTGTGAGGAGCTGAGAGTAAGAGGTGCAAAAAGCTGAGAGTGAGTAGGCGTACTGCTGGAGGACTGCAAAGTACAACCGTTATCAGACATCAGGAGGAAGGTCCTGTGGTAAGGATAAAGAAGGTGTTGGGAGAAGGCCATGGGGAAGTAGCCCAGGGAGTTGTAGCTGTCACGCAGCTGTTACAGGAGACACTATAGACAGCTGCAATCCACAGGGCCCTGGGCTGGAACCCAGAGTAGAGGGCGGGCCCGGGTTCCCCCCATTCCCCTCAATGGCATTCTCTCTTTGGGTCACTGCATCCTTGCATGGTGGAACTATTCCTGTTTCAGCCATCATCACTGCAGCCCGGGTTCAGCAAAAGGCTGTATAACATGCAAGGATTTCGGAAATCTGTTTCCTTTTGATAATAAAAACCCACAAAACACCATTTTCTCAAGAAGGAAGAGAAGAGACTATTCCAAGGGGAAGGAAGATGGTCTTGAAGTTAAGGCACAAAACAGGAAATAAGGAAATCTGAGCTCTGTTCTTGCCTCTGCCACAGACTTTGTCTGATCTTGAGCAAGTGCCTCCGGACAAAATTTTCCAAATCAGTCTGATCATGGGTGTCTCTGTTTCTCAGTACCCAACTTAAGACATCGATGGTCTGATTTTCAGAAGTGCTGAGTGCCTACACCTCCATTAAATGGGAGATGCATATTTTGTTTTGTTTTTTTTAAATCCGGCCCCAGGCATCTCAAGATCATAGAAAATTAGGGTTGGAAAAGACCTCAAGAGATCATCTAGTCCAACCCCCTGCTCAAAGCAGGACCAACACCAACTAAATCATCCCAGCCAGGGCTTTGTCTAGCCGGGCCTGAAAAACCTCTAAGGATGGAGATTCCACCACCTCCCTAGGCAACCCATTCCAATGCTTCGCCACCCTCCTAGTGAAATAGTGTTTCCTAATATCCAACCTAGACCTCCCCCACTGCAACTTGAGACCATTACTCCTTGTTCTCTCATCTGCCACCACTGAGAACAGCCGAGATCCATCCTCTTTGGAACCCCCCTTCAGGTAGTTGAAGGCTGCTATCAAATCCCGCCCTCCCTCTTCTCTTCTGCAGACTAAAGAAGCCCAGTTCCATCAGCCTCTCCTCGTAAGTCATGTGCCCCAGCCCCCTGATAATTTTTGTTGCCCTCCGCTGGACTCTCTCCAATTTATCCACATCCTTTCTGTAGTGGGGGGCCCAAAACTGGATGCAATACTCCAGATGTGGCCTCACCAGTGCCGAATAGAGGGGAATAATTACTCCCTTGATCTGCTGGCAATGCTCCTACTAATACAGCCCAATATGCCGTTAGCCTTCTTGGCAACAAGGGCACACTGCTGACTCATATCCAGCTTCTCATCCACTTTAATCCCCGGGTCTTTTTCTGCAGAACTGCTGCTTAGCTAATCGGTCCCCAGCCTGTAGCGGTGCATGGGATTCTTTCATCCTAAGTGCAAGACTCTGCACTTGTCCTTGTTAAACCTCATCAGATTTCTTTTGGCCCAACCCTCCAATTTGTCTAGGTCACTCTAGACCCTATCCCTACCCTCCAATGTATCTACCTCTCCCCCAGCTTAGTGTCATCTACGAACTTGCTGAGGGTGCAATCCCGGTGATGAGCTACCAAAATCTTAGGAACCGGTTCCCTACCCGAAGACCCGGTAGGGAACCGCCCGGTGAGTACACCCCCACCCATGTCCTGCCCCCGACTGCCCGCCTCCGAAACCGCAACCCATAACCCCCCCGCTCCTTGTCCCCTGACCACTCCTTCCCGAGACCCCCAACCCTAACTGCCCCCCAGGATCCCACCCCCTGCCCAACTCGCCCTGCTCCCTGTCCCCTGACTGCCCCGACCCCATCCACCACCACCCCGACAGACCCCCCAGAACTCCCACGCGGCGCCTACCCAACCCCCCCCTTCCCCATCCCCTGACCGCCCCCCCAGAACCTCTGCCCCATCCAATCCCCCCCACTTCCTGTCCCCGCCTTATCCAACCCCCCCGGCCTCTTACCCCCGCTCCGCTGCGCAGCCGGGGCCCGGGCTGGAGCTGCGCCGTGCGGCCGGGGCCTGGCCTGGAGCCGTGCTGCGCAGCCGGATTCGGGTCCAGGGCCCGGCACGGAGCCGCGTGGCTGGGGCCCGGGGTCGGGCAGCGCCACGCGGCCAGAGTCGGGGCCGGGGCATGGAGCTGCGCCGCACAGCCGGGGCTGGGGCCTGGCCCGGAGCTGCGCAGCCAGGGCCCCGGGTTGGGCAGCGCCGCGTGGCCGGATTCGGGGCTGGGGCCCGGGCCGGAGCCGCGCAGCCAGGGCCCGGGGTTGGGCAGCGCCACGCGGCCGGAGTCGGGGCCCGACCCGGAGTCACGCTGTGCAGCCGGGGCCCTGGGTCGGGCAGCGCCGCGCAGCTGGAGTTGGGGCCGGGGTCGGGGCTGGGCCGGACAGCGCCACGCGGCCGGAGCCAGGCCGGGCCGTGCGGTGCCTGGAGCCATCCTTGTGCCCCGCTCCCACCCCAGCTCACTTGCGGGAAGCAGGGGAGGGGGAGGAGAAGCCGGGGGGAGCGTCAGGGGAGGAGGCGGAGCTAGTTGAGCTGGGGCCGGGGGCAGGGCAGGGAGCTGCCAGAGATTTTGTTAAATTTAAAAGCCCTTTTAGAACCGGGACAACCGGTTCTAAAAGGGCTTCTAAATTTAACAGCCGGTTCCCGCGAACCGGTGGGAACCGGCTCCAGTTCACCACTGTGCAATCCATCCCATCATCCAGATCATTAATGAAGATGTTGAACAAAACCATCCGCAGGACCAACCCCTGGGGTACTCTGCTTGATACCGGCTGCCAACTAGACATGGAGCCGTTGATCACTACCCATTGAGCCCAACAATCTAGCTAGCTTTCTATCCACCTTATAGTCCATTCATCCAATCCATATTTTTTTTAGCTTGCTGGCAAGAATACTGTGGGAGACCGTAACAAAAGCTTTGCTAAAGTCAAGATATATCACGTCCTCTGCTTTCCCCATATCCACAGAGCCAGTTAGGTGCCCATATTAAGACGCACAATATTAAAAAACACCCTTGAAAATATCGGCCTTACCTTTTGGTGAGCTGAAATATGAATTGAAGAAGCAGGGGGCTGCTTTAGCTAATACATCGCCTAGTACGCCACATCCTTGCTCCTCCTCCATCCCCCCAGAGCCTCCTGAATGCCGCAAAACAGATGATTGCTGCAGGCGGGAGGTGCAGGGAAAGAGGGGGGAGTTGTTGATCCACGGGGCCGCTGGTGGGTGGGAGGGGCTGGGGGGAGTGGAGGGGTGCTGATAGGAGGGCTGCCAGCCCACCTTGGTTCCGAGCTCCCAGGGCCAAACAATGTTATACGCAAACATTACGCAAATTTAAATAAGTATGTTCTCTAATAGATCAGCGACGTAACAATGAAGCAACGTTAACCGGGACGACGTTAAGCGAGGAGTTACTGTACAGGAGAAGCATGTTTTAGAATCCATGAGGTGAAAAAAAAACCCAAAAGCTAGACCTGTAGATGGGTTTATTCCGTTTTATATAAGTTTTTAATGTCATCACCATGATCCAGAACAGAGGTGGCCAACCTGTGGCTCTGGAGCCACATGCAGCTCTTTACAGGATTAATATGTGGCTCCTTGCACAGGTGCTGACTCCGGGGCTGGAGCTGCAGGCGCCAACTTTACAATGTGCTACAGGGTGCTCATCTCAACCCCTGGCTCTGCCCCAGGCCCCGGCCCCACTCCACTCCTTCCCCCAAGGCCCCGACCCTTCCCCTGAGTCTGCCACACCCTTACTCCTCCTCCCCCACCCTGCCCCCCGAGCCTCATGCACACCACAAAACAGCTGATTGCAGCGGGCGGGAGGCACAGGGTTGGAGGATTAGGTGCTGATCAGCGGTGCTGCTGGTGGGTGGGAGACACTGGGGGCGGAGGGGGGAGCTGACGGGGGGCTGCTGGTGTGTTACTGTGGCTCTTTGGCAATGCACATTGGTAAATTCTGGCTCCTTCTCAGGCTCAGGTTGGCCACCCCTGATCCAGAAGAAGAAATACCACATGGCTGATAAACCTCTGCAGGCTTTTTGAAAGAGAAATTGTTACATTGGTATATATATTATATAATGTGATATACTGACTTCAAAGCACTTTGGCTCAGGCCCATAGCAAGTAAGTAAAATATTTTTGTTTTCCTAGCCAGCCAAGTGTAGGCCGAATGAATCTGTATATTTGAATGGATCCTTGAAACAGCAACAGGTGAATGAAAAATATATTATACAATAAGGAAATGTGAACTTAAATACAAACTAGTAGGGAGACTCAGGGGCAGGCACAGTAACATAATACAGGAATTTTCAGACTAGATCAGACTATTGGCTCATCTAGTCTGGTCTCGGTCTCTGACAATGGTCACTGCCAAATGCTTCAGAGGAAGATGCAAGAAAATACATAATGGCCCATTATGGAATAACATGCCCCTGGGGCAGCTGCTTTCTAACTCAAGATTTATGCCATGAAGCCAGAGGGTTTATACCCCTTATAGCATTCTTATCATCTTTACTATCCTTGTGAATGTTATAATTATTCTCATAAATGTCTTAACTTTTTAAATCTCACTGAACTCTTGGCCTCAATAATATCTTGTGGCAATCTTGTAGATTTCTTGGCCAGCTTCAGCTCAAAGGCGCATAACTCCTTCTCCCACCCTAGGCCTGTAGTGATGCTGGCAAGTGCTGTGGAAGAGCTGACTGTTCACTCCTCATATTCACAAGATGTTACAGAACAGATTCCCTGATCAGGGAGAACTTGGGAATTCAGTGTGCGGAGGGTAAGACTACTTACAATCACTCAGCTGCACACAGAACAGAGACTCATATCCGCTGGGGTCAGTGACGATTTCAGTGTGATGAGGGGTGTTATTTCTGAAAATAAGAGACTTCTCCACGCACACTTGACTCACAATTCTGCACAAAAAACAGAAGAGAGAGAGAGCTAACACTAAGGATACATTTACATTCCATGTCCCTCCACCCCTCAACCAACTGGATACCGAATTCTTCTTAATTTCCTAACACAAGCTGTTTTGCATTATTAAACAGCTATTGTGTCTCACCCTAGAAGGAGCTGTGGGTGAGAAGTGATCTGTATATTTGTGAGGCACTTTAGGATTCTTCACAATGCAATATAGGGCCAGCATGGATCTCCTCTGTCCTTTCCACAATCTCATAATCGCAGGAGTACGAGCCTTCTCCCAAATCTCCCCCTTTCTAGAACAGCCCAGCCCAGCCCAACCTCCTCCCACTTCTCTCCAATCTGTCTCCCTATCCCCTGCCTCTCAGTTGCCATCCCTAATAATTTCATGGTGGCTGACCCAGTAGGAAACCTAGAAGAGAATGCTCTTAGTGCTTTAGGGAAAAAAAGCCATTTCCTGCTATTTGATTCTCTCTGCATTCAGAGACACAGAACTTTGTACATTCTGTGTGTAACACCGACAGACCCCATTCATCAGCGGGCGGGATCGAACCTGGGACGCTAAATGCACAAGCCTCTACTGCATGAGCTAAAAGCCCCATGGCCCTTAGCTAAGGCTGTTGATCAGACTCATTAATCTCTCTCTAAGTGGTCTCGGTGCCACTAGATGGGACAGAACACCACACCCAGGAGGTGTGTGGGATACATTTGTAATAAACAAAACTGCATCAAAGATATACCTGCCTATCACCAATTTCTACTCCCGGGCCCCAGACTTTGACTAGCCGCTTGGGTTGAAAAGGGGCAAAAATACATTACAACAGTCTGGCATCAGCACTGCCCTGGGCCTTTCACCACTGCTTTGCAAGGGTATCTGTATGCAGCACTGAAGAGCATCAGGAAGCTGGTCCCTCACACCTTACCTGGTGCTGCCTGGAAGACAGAAGGAGAAGGCAGCCCTTGAGTCCCCCAGATCACAGCCAAGGTTACAGTCAGTATCACAGCAGCAGTTTATGTCACAGGATCCAGAATGCAGGTTGCAGATACAGGTGGGCAAACAGGCTAAGAAGAGAGAAAGAGACACCAAATCAGGGGGAGAGGTGACCCCAGACACTGTCCTCTAGGTGATGTGGGGGGAAACTGGTTTGGGGGAGAGGTGACCCCAGACACTGTCCTCTAGGTGATGTGGGGGAAAACTGGTTTGGGGGAGAGGGGACCCTAAGGGGTAGGTGAGGGAGACCAGCCAGTGGGAGATTCGAGAGAGACAGACTGATGTGGGAAAGGACCCTGGGTATCACCCTGAAGGGGATGAGGGGGAGTGACAAGCCAGGTCAGATGGAAAGGGGAACCTAAGGACTACCCTGCAGGGGACAGGGAGGGGAAGAGAGGCTGTGTCAGCAGAGAGGGGACCCCAGGCACTGTACTGCAGGGAAATGGGTGGAGAGACAGGCTGGGTCCGGATCAGTGACAGGGGACCCTGGGCACTGCCTTGCTGGGCATGGGGCAGGGAGGAAGCAGGCTGGGCCGGGGGAGAGCGCACCCTGGGCAATGCCCTGCAGGGGATGAGCGAGAAGGGACTATGGGCGCCTCCTCACCTTCGGGAGCGGATGGGTCTCCCTGGACTCCTGGAGCCGCGCTGGGCTCCGGCTCCGCTGAGCTGCCGCCCTCTGGGCTGGGGGGTCCGGGGCCTGAACTTCCCCCCGGAGTCGTGCCGAGGCTACCAGGGTCGGTGGCAGGGCCGGGGCCGATCCCCGCGGTCGGGCTGGGGCTGCCGGGGCCGATCCCCGCGGTCGGACTGGAGGGTCCGGGGCTGCCCCCCGCGGTCGGGCTGCCCCCCGCGGTCGGGCTGCCCCCCGCGGTCGGGCTGGGGCTGCCGGGGCCGATCCCCGCGGTCGGGCTGGAGGGTCCGGGGCTGCCCCCCGCGGTCGGGCTGGGGCTGCCGGGGCTGATCCCCGCGGTCGGGCTGGAGGGCCCGGGGCCGATCTCCGCGGTCGGGCTGGGGCTGCCGGGGCCGATCCCCGCGGTCGGGCTGGAGGGTCCGGGGCGGCCCCCCGCGGTCGGGCTGGGGGTGCCGGGGCTGATCCCCGCGGTCGGGCTGAAGGGCCCGGGGCCGATCTCCGCGGTCGGGCTGGGGCTGCCGGGGCCGATCCCCGCGGTCGGGCTGGAGGGTCCGGGGCTGCCCCCCGCGGTCGGGCTAGGGGTCCCAGCCCCCCACCGCGGCTGCAGCAATAGCAGGAGCGGGAGCAGCAGCCGCTTCGGGCCCATAGCATCAACTCGTTGCCAGGGAACCGATACACTAACGTCTGACGTCATGTCGTAACCGCTCTGGTCTCGCGATGAACCTTAGCGCAGGCGCATGTCGAAGCCACCCCTCCCCCACCCCCACAGTGCTCATGCGTACATCAATCTCCTCCTCGGCCCGCCCCCAAGCCCCGCCCCGGTTGGTAGGCAGTCGCCGACGCCTCGTGGGGGCTGGGCCTGGGCGCGAGCGTGGGGATTCGGGCGGGCTCCAGGGCGATAGGGGCGCTAGCCCCGTTCCCACAGCGGGCAAGGCGTCACCCACAGAGCTCGCCCCTCGCCGGCTGACCCAGCCCGGGGGCTCGGGGCGCCCCCTGCCGAGCTCCCCGCCCAGCCCGGGATGTGCGAGCAGCGCCCGGCTCCACAGGGCGGTGCTCCGAGCCGGGAGCCGGCTGTGCCATCGCCCAGCGGCTTCGTCCCAGTGAAGCTGGTCCGGTCTCCCCAGTGCCTCCCTCCTGCAGCCGGGGTTGTGCAGTCTCCCGTTCCGGGAAGTGTGGGCTTGTCATGATACCAATGGTGCGATGCACCAGTGCCGAAGACACAGTCATAAGAACGGTGGTGTGGGGTCAGAGCAATAGTCCATCTAGCCCAGTACCCCGTTTCTGATAGCGGCCAGTGCCAGAGGCTGCAGAGCAAATGAATAGAACAGGGCAGTCATCGAGTGAGCCGTCCCCGCTCGTCCAGTCCCAACATCTAGCAACGAGGGGCTTAGAGACACCTGGAACATGGGGTTGCGTCCCTGCCAACTGATGGACCTATCTATCGTCCATGAATTTATCTCGTTCTTTTTTTAATCCTGTTATATGTTCGGCCTTCACAACATTCCCCTGGCAACAAGATCCACAGGTTGGTTGACTCTGCGTTGTGTGAAGAAGTACTTCCTTATGCTTGTTTTAAACTTGTTGCCTATTAATTTCATTGGGTGATGCTGGTTCATGTGTTATGTGAAGGGGTAAATAACACTTCCTTATTCACTTTCTCCACACCAGTCATGATTTTATAGACCTCGAGCATAAGAACGGCCATACTGGGTCAAACCAAAGATCCATCTAGCCCAGTATACTGTCTTCCAACAGTGGCCAATGCCAGATGCCCCGGAGGGAATGAACAGAACAGGGAATCAAGTGATCCATCCCCTGTCGCCCATTCTCAGCTTCTGGCAAACCAAGACTAGGGACACCATTCCTGCCCATTCTGGCCAATTGCCATTGATGGACCTATCCTCCATTAATGTATCTAGTTCTTTTTTATAGAATCATAGAATATCTGGGTTGGAAGGGACCTCAGGAGGGTATCTAGTCCAACCCCCTGCTCAAAGCAGGACCAATCCCCAACTAAATCATCCCAGCCAGGGCTTTGTCAAGCCTGACCTTAAAAACCTCGAAGGAAGGAGATTCCACCACCTCCCTAGGTAACCCATTCCAGTGCTTCACCACGCTCCTAGTGAAAAAGGTTTTCCTAATATCCAACCTAAACCTCCCCCACTGCAACGTGAGACCATTACTCCTTGTTCTGTCATCTGCTACCACTGAGAACAGTCTTGATCCATCCTCTTTGGAACCCCCTTTCAGGTAGTTGAAAGCAGCTATCAAATCCCCCCTCATTCTTCTCTTCTGCAGACTAAACAATCCCAGTTCCCTCAGCCTCTCCTCATAACTCATGTGCTCCAGCCCCCTAATCATTTTTGTTGCCCTCCGCTGGACTCTTTCCAATTTTTCCACATCCTTCTTGTAGTGTGGGGCCCAAAACTGGACACAGTACTCCAGGTGAGGCCTCACCAATGTCGAATAGAGGGGAACGATCACGTCCCTCGATCTGCTGGCAATGCCCCTACTTATACAGCCCAAAATGCCGTTAGCCTTCTTGGCAACAAGGGCACACTGTTGACTCATATCCAGCTTCTCGTCCACCGTAACCCCTAGGTCCTTTTCTGCAGAACTGCTGCCTAGCCACTCGGTCCCTAGTCTGTAACAGTGCATGGGATTCTTCCGTCCTAAGTGCAGGACTCTGCACTTCTCCTTGTTGAACCTTATCAGATTTCTTTTGGCCCAATCCTCTAATTTGTCTAGGTCCCTCTGTATCCTATCCCTACCCTCCAGCGTATCTACCACTCCTCCCAGTTTAGTGTCATCTGCAAACTTGCTGAGAGTGCAGTCCACACTATCCTCTAGATCATTAATGAAGATATTGAACAAAATCAGCCCCAGGACCGACCCTTGGAGCACTCCGCTTGATACCGGCTGCCAACTAGACATGGAGCCATTGATCATTAACCGTAGAGCCCGACGATCTAGCCAGCTTTCTAGCCACCTTATAGTCCATCCAGCCCATACTTCTTTAACTTGCTAGCAAGAATACTGTGGGAGACTGTATCAAAACCTTTGCTAAAGTCAAGGAATAACACACCCACTGCTTTCCCCTCATCCACAGAGCCACTTATCTCGTCATAGAAGGCAATTAGGTTAGTCAGGCACCACTTGCCCTTGGTGAATCCATGCTGACTGTTCCTGATCACTGTCCTCTCTTCTAAGTGCTGTAGAATTGATTCCTTGAGGACCTGCTCCATGATTTTTCCAGGGACTGAGGTGAGCCTGACTGGCCTGTAGTTCCCCTGATCCTCCTCCTTCCCTTTTGTAAAGATGGGCACTACCTTAGCCTTTTTCCAGTCATCCGGGACCTCCCCCGATCGCCATGAGTTTTCAAAGATAATGGCCAATGGCTCTGCAATCACATCCGCGAACTCCCTTAACACCCTCGGATGCAGCACATCGGGCCCCATGGACTTGTGCTCATCCAGCTTTCCTAAATAGTCCTGAACCACTTCTTTCTCCACAGAGGGCTGGTCGTCTCCTCTCCATGCTGTGCTGCCCAGTGCAGCAGTCTGGGAGTTGGCCTTGTTCATGAAGACAGAGGCAAAAAAAGCATTGAGTACATTAGCTTTTTCCACATCCTCTATCACTAGGTTGCCTCCCTCATTCAGTAAGGGGCCCACACTTTCCTTGACTTTCTTCTTGTTGCTAACATACCTGAAGAAACCCTTCTTGTTACTCTTAACATCTCTTGCTAGCTGCAACTCCAAGTGTGATTTGGCCTTCCTGATTTCACTTCTGCATGCCTGAGCAATATTTTTATACTCTTCCCTGGTCATTTGTCCAAGCTTCCACTTCTTTTGTGTTTAAGATCAGCAAGGATTTTACTGTTAAGCCAAGCTGGTCGCCTGCCATATTTACTATTCTTTCTACACATCGGGATGGTTTGTTCCTGCAACCTCAATAAGGATTCTTTAAAATACAGCCAGTTCTCCTGGACTCCTTTCCCCCTCATGTTATTCTCCCAGGGGATCCTGCCCATCAGTTCCCTGAGGGAGTCAGAGTCTGCTTTTCTGAAGTCCAGGATCCATATTCTGCTGCTCTCCATTCTTCCTTGTGTCAGGATCCTGAACTCGACCATCTCATGGTCACTGCCTCCCAGGTTCCCATCCCCTTTTGGTTCCCCTACTAATTCTTCCCGGTTTGTGAGAAGCAGGTCAAGAAGAGCTCTGCCCGTAGTTGGTTCCTCCAGCACTTGCACCAGGAAATTGTCCCCTACACTTTCCAAAAACTTCCAGGATTGTCTGTGCACCGCTGTATTGCTCTCCCAGCAGATATCAGGGTGATTAAAGTCTCCCATGAGAACCAGGTCCTGTGATCTAGTAACTTCTGTTAGTTGCCAGAAGAAAGCCTCGTCCATCCACCTCATCCCCCTGGTCTGGTGGTCTATAGCAGACTCCCACCACAACATCACCCTTGTTGTTCACACTTCTAAACTTAATCCAGAGGCTCTCAGGTTTTTCTGCAGTTTCATACCGGAGCTCTGAGCCGTCATACTCCTCTCTTACATACAATGCAGCTCCCCCACCTTTTCTGCCCTGCCTGTCTTTCCTGAACAATTTATATCCATCCATGACAGTACTCCAGTCATGTGAGTTATCCCACCAAGTCTCTGTTATTACAATCACATCATAATTCCTTGACTGTGCTAGGACTTTCAGTTCTCCCTGCTTGTTTCCCAGGCGTTGAACCCTGTTATAGTCTTGGCCTTCCCAACATTCTCTGGCAAAGAGTTCCACAGGTTGACTGTGCGTTGCATGAAGAAATACTTCCTTTTGTTTGTTTTAAAACTGCTGCCTATTAATTTCATTTGGTGGCCCCTATTTCTTGTGTTACGAGAGAGTAAATAACACTTCCTTATTTACTTTCTCCACACCAGTTGTGATTTTATAGACCTCTATCATATCCCCCCCTTAGTCATCTCTTTTCCAAGCTGAAAAGTCCCAGTTTTATTAATCTCTCCTCATATGGCAGCCGTTCCATACCCCTAATAATTTTTGTTGCCCTTTTCTGACTTTTTCCAATTCCAATGTATCTTTTTTGAGATGTGGTGACCACATCTGCACGCAGTAGTCAAGATGTGGGCGAACCATGGATTTATATAGAGGCAATATGATATTTTCTGTCTTATTACCTATCCTTTTCTTAATGATTCCCAACTTTGTTTCCTTTTTTGACTGCCGTTGCACATTGAGTGGATGTTTTCAGAGAACTATCCACAATGACTCCAAGATCCCTTTCTTGAGTGGTAACAGCTAATTTAGACCCCATCACTTTATATGTATAGTTGGGATTATGTTTTCCAATGTGCATTACTTTGCATTTATCAACATTGAATTTCATCTGCCATTTTGTTGCCCAGTCACCCAGTTTTGAGAGATCCTGTTATAGCTCTTCGCAGTCTGCCTGGGAATTAACTATCTTGAGTAGTTTTGTATCATCTGTATCATCATTTGTATCATCCCCCTTAGTCATCGTTTTTCTAAAGTGAGCAATCCCAATCTTTTAAATCTCTCACATGGAAATTGTTCTATACCCCTAATCAGTTGTGTTGCCCTGTCTTTGTACTTTTTCCAATTCTAAGATAGCTTTTTTGGGGGAAACCAGAACGGCATGCAGTATTCAAGGTGTGGGCATACCATGCATTTACATAGTGGCATTATAATAATTTCTGTCTTATCAATTCCTTTCCTAATGGTCCCTAACATTGTTAGCTTTTTTGACTGCTGTTGCACACTGAGGGGATGTTTTCAGAGAACTATCCTCAATGACTCCAAGATCTCTTTCTTGAGTGGTAACAGCCAGGGCTGGATTAACTTTTTGTGGGCCCGGAGCCAAGCATATTTGTGGGCCCCACTGGGAAGTGACGGTGCCAGGGTGGATTTGATTTAAATCATGATTTAAATAACTAGTCAGGAAGACTCGATTTAATCATGGTTTTCTACATAAAAGTGCATTCTTGTTGGTTGTTATAACCTGAATACATATTCTTCGCAATTCAGAGATAGATGGTTTCATTTTTAGAAGGTACACACTATACATTTTTAAACAGTGAATTATTTTGAAAACTTCAGATGAGTTTTACAGCTATATCAGAAAATGAATGATTGTTTGGTTATTTCATTTACCAAAGGTAATTGAAGCAGATATTTATGAAGTCATTGAGAGGTGAACTATCTCCAATTCAACAGGTTAATCATTAATATTTGGAGGATTTTCTTGCGATGCTGTATTAGGAGGAGAAGATCACCAGACAGAGAGACATTTAAATTGTTTTATTTAACTAAAGCAACAAGTATTCTGGATTTTTTTCTTCAACAGCAAACATAATATTTTAACAAAAAAGCATATGTCCCTCGCTTCTCACATTTATCTCCAGACTTCTTCCCCTTGTCCAGATCTATTCCGCCCCCAGCTATCTTCTATTCATTGAACTTTTTGAAACTTTTCACTTTTAGAGAGAGGTAAGGGATTGACTCTGTGTACACAAATTTGCAGAGGGACAATAGCGTTGAGGTCTGTTATTTCTCACCTCTATATATTATTTATTTATTTATTTAAAAGCATTTTTGCTATTAACAAGCATGTTACCTCTGGAGACACAAATCCACAGTTTGAGAACTGCAANTATTAACGTAAATAATCTATACAGAAGCCTGTGGAACCCCATAAGATTGGGTCCCTAATCCATGAACTATTAGAACCCATTTATAAAACTTTTCTTAAACATTACATGACTATATTGTCTCATACTATAGAATTAGAATTTATAATCCCTATTCCATGATGAGATATAATGTATCTTAATTAAAACTATCTTTAGATAGGTTTTTTCCTCAAAAAGCATTTTATCAATACAATCATTGATTTTTATCCACCCTGACAGTGGGGCGTGGTGGTGGTGTGGGATTGGTCCCCAGCTGGAGCGAGGCAGGAGCCAGGGGCAAGATGAGTACAGTGGGGCATGGGGGTAGGATTAGTCCCTCCTGACTGGAGGCAGGGGCTGGGGGCAAAAGCACAGCGGGCCGGGAGCTAGGGTTGGTCCCTGGAGCAAGGGAGGGGCTGGGGGTAAACTGCAAGCACAGCAAGGCTGGGGAGGGGGTAAACAGGATCCCCCACCCCTGCCCAAATAGAGCAGGTACCTACCTTCTCCCTGGTTCTAGCCCATTCTCTTCATCTCTCTCTGCACTGAGCTGCCCCTCCTCCAGTGTGATGAATTGGGAATGTTCTTAATGTTTTCTCTGAATACTGTGTGGGTGCCTCAGTTTCCCCTATGCATTTCTTAAGTATCTACATAAGAAAAGCCGTACCGGGTCAGACCAAAGGTCCATCTAGCCCAGTATCTGTCTACCGACAGTGGCCAATGCCAGGTGCCCCAGAGGGAGTGAACCTAACAGGCAATGATCAAGTGATCTCTCTCCTGCCATCCATCTCCATCCTCTGACGAACAGAGGCTAGGGACACCATTTTTACCCATCCTGGCTAATAGCCATTTATGGACTTAGCCACCATGAATTTATCCAGTCCCCCTTTAAACATTGTTATAGTCCTAGCCTTCACAACCTCCTCAGGTAAGGAGTTCCACAAGTTGACTGTGCGCTGCGTGAAGAAGAACTTCCTTTTATTTGTTTTAAACCTGCTGCCTATTAATTTCATTTGGTGACCCCTAGTTCTTGTATTATGGGAATAAGTAAATAACTTTTCCTTATCCACTTTCTCAACATCACTCATGATTTTATATACCTCTATCATGTCCCCCCTTAGTCTTCTCTTTTCCAAGCCGAAGAGTCCCAGCCTCTCTAATCTCTCCTCGTATGGGACCCTCTCTAAACCCCTAATCATTTTAGTTGCCCTTTTCTGAACCTTTTCTAGTGCTAGAATATCCTTTTTGAGGTGAGGAGACCACATCTGTACACAGTATTCGAGATGTGGGCGTACCATGGATTTATATAAGGGCAATAATATATTCTCTGTCTTATTCTCTATCCCCTTTTTAATGATTCCTAACATCCTGTTTGCTTTTTTGACCGCCTCTGCACACTGCGTGGACATCTTTAGAGAACTATCCACAATGACGCCAAGATCTTTTTCCTGACTCGTTGTAGCTAAATTAGCCCCCATCATGTTGTATGTATAGTTGGGGTTATTTTTTCCAATGTGCATTACTTTACATTTATCCACATTAAATTTCATTTGCCATTTTGTTGCCCAATCACTTAGTTTTGTGAGATCTTTTTGAAGTTCTTCACAATCTGCTTTGGTCTTAACTATCTTGAGTAGTTTAGTATCATCTGCAAACTTTGCCACCTCACTGTTTACCCCTTTCTCCAGATCATTTATGAATAAATTGAATAGGATTGGTCCTAGGACTGACCCTTGGGGAACACCACTAGTTACTCCTCTCCATTCTGAGAGTGCTGGGAGGGGGAGGGGCGGGAAAAAATACACTGGGACTGAAGTTCAAATTAGTCAGCCTGTGAGTTTTCCCAGGTTGTTCTCATGAGTGATCCTTGGCTGTTGTCTTAAAATTACTGCAACCATTATTACTGGCTTTGGAAAGTATCTACCGAGATGGGACAGATCTAAGTAGTGAGGCTGGTGGACTACTTTTGTTACTAAGTTCAGAGAAGACTATTGCCATTCTCTCTCTTGTAAGTCTACTGTTGAAACAACTTGGGTCATTAAACAATGTCATCCAGGCATCTGCTACAACAGTATTAGATCTCTGTCCAGGCAGAGAAGCTACATTTGGATCAGTCAGAGAGATATCAATTGAAAAAGTACTGGAAGAAGCAAAGACTTCAGTCCAGAAGTTGACTAATGAAGGCACTTATATTGAATCCTTAAGTGAAGAAGACAAGAAATGTTTGTTAAGCCAGCTGAAAAAGTACACAGGCTTGATTCTTACATCTCTACAACAGCGACTTCTAGATTCTATCAACCTTTACGTAGCTTTTACAGATCCCTGTCCTATAAAACAGTTGAGTGGAGTGAGGCACTACCTGCAATGAGGCTGCCATGTGATCAGGACAGAATAGAGAATTTGAACACAGAGTGGACTATCATATGACGAATGAATGAAGATTTGACTTCAACTTCTTTTTTTATCATCACTAATGGCTCAACCCTATCTTTGTGCTATGTTTCCTGGGATGAAAGAAGTAGGAATTCATCTCTTTCTAGTCCCAGTTACAATAGCTACAGTTGAGCATTCTTTTTTGTCATTGAATGCAATTTTGTGTTCTGAAAGATGTCGCCTTCTGCCTTCTACGTGAATGAACTAATGAGCATATCAATTGAAGGAATGGAAGTACCGGACACACGAGAAGCCACTGAAGATGAACGCACTACATTCAAGAAGTTCATCTACATGAGATATAGTGTTTCATAGAAGGCTTGAGTAGCCAACTTTAATTTGTGTGATTTTAAAACATGAGTTAAATCTAATAAAATGGTCATGAAACATTTTTCTGTTTTTACTATGGTGCCATAGAGCCCATCTTCACCCTCACGGTCTCACCCCTCATCGGCCCTGACCCCCACCCTGTAAATTCGAACACCCCCCCTAATTTCAATTCCTGGGGAAAACATGACCTGTATCTTGGTTCTCAATGTTAGTTTCCTGCTATGCCAAACACATTTGGTCAGTTGGCCAAATGTGGTAGCTGCCTTTCTGATGCGAGAATTAAGCTAGTCATCTAGAGAGAGATTATGATACAGATGATCCTAGGCAGCAGAACTTGTGCACAACTTCTACCAGGATGTTAGCTATTGAAGCTTCTGGTGCCATAATCATTTTATATACACTGATGTTTAGTCCAAATTCATCACAAGCTGCTAAGGCAAAGCTGTGCCAGAGTTGCTGGAGCTCCTCTTTACTGTGTGCAATGAGCACTGCATCATCAGCAAAAACAAGTTCTGTTATCAACAGGCATTTAACTTTGCCTCTTTTTTGCTCTTAGACGTGCAATGTTAAAGAATTTCCCATCTGATCTTGTATGCAGATGTATACCTTCTGTACTAGATGAGAAAGCATGACAAAGCAGCAGAGAGAAGAATATACCAAAGAGTGCTGGTGCCAAAATACATCCCTGTTTGAAACCACTGTGGCTGTCCAAGCTGTCAGATTGATCAACCTCAGATTTGACTGTAGTTTTATGCCATCATGGAAGGCTCAAATCAGACTGAGGAGAACTGGGGGGACAACCAATTCTCTCCAACACTAGGAAAAGGCCCTTTGTGCTGAGCAGGTCAAAAGCTTTTGTGAGATCTTCTACCATAATAAACATGAGTATTAATAGAATAAGCCAGGAGGGAAGTTTAAGTTACCCATTGTCAGAGGGAGGAAGATGAACAAAAAGGCAAAGCATGAGAAGATAACATGTCTTCTCCCTAGAGACAACTGTGTTGTAGACTGGATGGTCAGTGACCACGTGGAGGGGTAGATGCTCAGTACCACCACATGAGCTCTTGGAGAGGAAGGTTCACTCTGGAGTGAAAAGATGTCAATTGGGAATAGCAGCACTGAATTGGTGCATTTGGTAAGAATAGCCACTAGGTGTCACAAAACTTGTATGTGTATACATACATGTTTGTGTGTGTAGTTGCTGTTACTGGGCTATCGCTGTGCCAATGGTGGAAGAATTTTCAGGGGCCCCCTGAAGAAGTAAACAAAGAAAGAATCGAGGGGTAACTATGATAATCTTATTCATGGACTGAGAGTGAGCTTTGAATGCAGCAAAAAAATAAGTTTTCAGAAGGGAGAAGAATTAATTCTGCCATTCCTCAGAAAGAAGTCACATGGACTCAAGGGCCAAGCTAGCACAAACCAAAATGGCTATCTGTACATATGTATTGAACTTGAAGTTGAAAATGTAAGCAATCTTCCAGTTTTTCAAAGGACCAGACAGGATATAACATACTAGTGGGACCACTGGTCTAATTCAGCGTGGCATTTCTTGGCTCTCAGAGAATAGGGACAAAGAAGAGCATTTTAATTATTTGAAAAGGAACATTTTTTCAGTCTCATAACTCACATGGCTCATGTTTTCCACCACCACCACCACCTCCGAACCCCCCCCCCCCCCCCCCCCCCCCCCCCCCCCCCCCCCCCCCCCCCCCCCCCCCCCCCCCCCCCCGCCCCCCGCCCCCCCCCCCCCCCCCCCCCCCCCCCCCCCCCCCCCCCCCCCCACACACACACACTTTTCTGAGATATCTTTATGGTTGAGATAAAGCATGGAAAATTTCAGCCCAATGAGAGATTTTTTGATAAAGTTACAATGGAGTGAAAATAGGGTTTAGAACCTTAATTGCTGTGATACTAATCTCAAATTTGACACCACTTCAGGGGATGCTCCTCCCAGATAACCTGATACTGAATATCAAGAAAGGAGAAAATTATGGAGTTATTTAGAAACAGCCTGAAGGGAGAAATTAAGGAATTAAAATCTATAGCATCACTGTGGAGTCTGTTAAAATCTAGTTAGAGTCCTACAAAGGATAAATGCCCTGGGGTGAAAAAACAGGAAGTAAATGCAAGAAAAATAGTATTTGGGAGCGATTAGAGTAATTTAAACCAGGTTTAAATGTTAGCCTTATTTTTAGTTCTCCAGTAACTTGGTTAACAAAATTGGTTTGACTTGAAGAATGCAGACGATATCTCTTTAGCCAGGGATAGTCAATTCTTTTTTCCTCAAGGTCCAAATTTCTTGGTCAAGGTATAGTCAAGGTCCAGACTCCAGAGAAAATAAAAAAAAAAATCCCTAACGATAGCAAGTAAATAAAAAGATTTCAGGGTCCATTCAAAAGCATCTGGCGGTCCAGATTTGGCCCACGGTTTGCCTATTCACTAGAGTAAAGGAGGCAATGTGTGAAAACTGTTTTTGAGGTATAGGTAAGTAGTTAACCTAATTTGAAATGAGGACTTGAACATTTCTTTGAGTCACTGCAGCTCGAAAACAGATTGTTATAGCCCCTTCAATTTTTCAATATAGTTAAATCTCCCAGAAAGCTCATTCACAGATAGACTTAATGAACAGAGATTGTAATCAAGCAAAGGTTACGGTATGTGTATATACAATTAATTCTGCTACCTGCTTGCATCCTAGAGAGTGACCAAAGGGTCTTTCTGTACTTCACCATTATAACAGATTGATTTTTGTTTTGTTGGGTCTAGGGGCTAGATGATCAGCATGCTAGTTCTGAGTTTGCAGTTTTGTTCAATCTATTATATATCTTTGTTATTTATAGTGGTGGATATTCTACAGAATGGCAACTAATTTTGTTTTCTTCTTTTCTGCTAAGTATGAAGAAAATTGGTCAACCTGTTATTGTATTATGTGTCATTAAAGATCCCCCTGAATATAAAACCAGTCTGTAGAAGCTCCGTAATTAAGGTTGCAAGCAAGGTTCCCTTATGAGCCCTATATTCACTCCTTCTTCCTGCCTCAAAAAATTATCAGCTTAAGTTTGGCATGTCAGCAGTTAACATGCTAAACTTATTTTCGTTCTACTGTAGTTTCAGGGCCCAGTAGTTTGAAGGCAAATCATCAAACCAACTTTGAATTAGCGATCCTTAAATCTGAGAATTTTAGCATTTTGCTCCCCAGAATTTTGCTCCTCAGAATTAATTATCCTTCACTTACACCAGGTTGTCATGTTCACCTCTGCTGAGGGCAGTTGAGTGACACTGGGGTAACACTTGAGAGAAGAATGAGGCCTAAAGTATTTAATTTGTTTGGGTTCCTTATGCTAGAAAACATTTGATTATAAAAATTACACATTAAAAACAGATGAAAACCATTTAGTCTATGATCTAAAGCAGACATCTCAAACTCTGGGGCCTGGCCCCATCTGGGGGAAAGGGGCTGAATTAGGACTCACTTCTGTTTACAGTCCTAAAATTAAGAATATGCCAGTGGCTGGGAACCTCCCTGTTAAAGTCCTTCCTGCACCCAGCTGGGTAGATTCTCCTGCACTGACTCCTCCAACCCCCCTGGAATCTGCTGTTGGGTTGACATTTAGTACAGGGAGAGGTCCCCACTCCTCTACTCAGTTCTTCCCCTGCTGGTGCACAGGTAGATGGAAAAGACAGAGTAAAGCAGAGGAAGGAGTTTGTCATCTCAGGGCCTTGCTGGCAAGGTGTGGCCTGAGCTCTTCAGATCGTAACGGGAAGTAGGGCCACAATGGGTGAGTCTGCACTGGGATCCCCTCAAATTCTTTACTGCCCCCAATAATCCCCTTCCAAGCTGCCAGACTCCTGTCACCACCCATGTTCCCCTGACTCCCTTCAAAATTTTTGATACGGTCTCCCACAGTATTCTTGCCAGCAAGCTAAAGAAGTATGGATTAGATAAAAGCTGCCTTGATCGTTGGGCTCAACGGGTAGTAATCAATGGCTCGATGTCTAGCTGGCAGCCGGTATCAAGCGGAGTGCCCCAGGGGTCAGTCCTGAGGCTGGTTTTGTTCAGCATCTTCATTAATGATCTGGATGATAGGATGGATTGCACCCTCAGCAAGTTAACGGATGACACTAAGATGGGGGGAGTGGTAGATATGCTGGAGGGTAGGGATAGGGTCCAGAGTGACCTAGAAAAATTGGAGGATTGGGCCAAAAGAAATCTGATGAGGTTCAACAAGGACAAGTGCAGAGTCCTGTACTTAGGACGGAAGAATCCCATGCCCTGCTACAGGCTGTGGACCGACTGGCTAAGCGGCAGTTTTGCAGAAAAGGACCTGCGGACGAGAAGCAGGATATGAGTCAACAGTGTGCCCTTGTTGCTAAGAAGGCTAATGGCATATTGGGCTACATTAGTAGGAGCATTCCCCTCTATTTGGTACTGGTGAGGCCACATCTGGAGTATTGCGTCCAGTTTCTTTCCTCTTCCCCCCCCCCCCCCCCCCCCCCCCCCCCCCCCCCCCCCCCCCCCCCCCCACACACACACACACACACACACAGAAAGGATGTGGGCAAATTGGAGAGAGTCCAGCGGAGGGCAACGAAAATGATTAGGAGGCTGGGGCACATGACTTATGAGGAGAAGCTGAGGGAATTGGGCTTATTTAGTCTGCAGAAGAGAAGAGTGAGGGGGGATTTGATAACAGCCTTCAACTACCTGAAGGGGGGTTCCAAAGAGGATGGAACTAGGCTGTTCTCAGTGGTGGCAGACGACAGAACAAGAAGCAACGGTCTCAAGGTTGGATATTAGGAAAAACTTTTTCACTAGGAGGGTGGTGAAGCACTGGAATGGGTTACCTAGGGAGGTGGTGGAATCTCCATCCTTAGAGGTTTTTAAGGCCCAGCTTGATAAAGCCCTGGCTGGGATGATTTAGTTGGGGCTGGTCCTGCTTTGAGCAGGGGGTTGGACTAGATGACCTCCTGAGGTCTCTTCCAACCCTTATCTTCTATGATTCTATGAATATCCTGCTCCCCACTAGCTTCCCTAGATACACTTCCGCTCCGGACAGATTAAATGTGGCAGTGACCACAGGAACCTACAGCAGTGAGCTGAAAAGGACCACAGGTCTGGCTTGTCAGATTATTGTGGAAAAGAGATTTTTAAAGTTGTTTTGAAGTATTTTTAAAAAGGTAAAAATGCTGCTCCCTAAATACATTCCTGGAGTTCCTAAAATAATACAATTAATTCTGTCCTCGATATGTAATACTGCCCCTAAGATTAGCACTATACAGTATAAAAAAGGACATGCTAAATGCATTAAAAACTGGCTAACTAACAGATCTCAAAAAGTAGTTGTCATTGGGGAATCATCACTGAACAGAGGTGTTTCTAATAGGGTTTCACAGTGATTGTTTTGGGCTCGACACTATTCACATCCACCCTGACTGAATTGGCCTTGTCAACACTGGTTCTCCACTTGTAAGGTAACTCCCTTCTCTTCATGTGCCAATATATTTATGCCTATATCTGTAATTTTCACTCCATGCATCTGAAGAAGTGGGTTTTTACCCACGAAAGCTTATGCCCAAATAAATCTGTTAGTCTTTAAGGTGCCACCGGACTCCTCATTGTTTAAGTAATTCAAAATAATCCTCAAAATAAAGGCCCAAAATAAGCAACTCCCAGCCCTATCTAGCTGGAGTTCTTTCACAGGCTTCTGCCAGCCTGGTCAAATCTCAGGCTCTAAGAGGTCTGCAGCCCAACCTCTTCCGCTGCTCTTCCCAGCCCCTCTTGGATCCTCAGGGTCCCTGCAGTCTTGGTAGCTCTTGCCAGGCTTCTGTCCCCCCTGCCACTCCTACCCCTTCCTAACTGGAGTGTTTTGTCAGGCTCAAACCTCTGAGCACAAGTCTCAGACAGGAGCTTCCTGCTTATTACAGCTCTCACCTACGTCTGCTTTCTCCGACCAGCTATTGTTTCCCATCTCTCCTGGCTGGCGCCCCCAGCCCTCTTAGCTGGAGTGTTATCTCCCCCAGCTCTGGCCTGAGTTAATCACATGACCTTCTTTCATCATTAGCCACCTTGGGAGGTGAGCTGATATTGTCACAAGTGAGGCTAATGCCCCAGTTCCCCTTAAAGGGACCAGCAATCACGTGACACTTCCCCAGAAATAAGACAATGAATGCCGTTTCTTCCTGTTTTCCTCTCCCCTTTTCCACTTAGGATGGACACATTTGCTGCTGTTGCTCCCATGTCTCTCTTCGCACTTGGAAGAGACACAGCCTCCCAGTTGCTCCTCTTCCTCTCTGCATCTTTCTCCTTCTTAGGATGACCAGACAGCAAGTGTGAAAAATCAGAACAGGGGATGGGGGGGTAATAGGCACCTATATGGCTCAGTGGTTTGAGCTTTGGCTTGCTAAACCCTGGGTTGTGAGTTCAATCCTTGAGGGGGCCATTTAGTGATCTGGGGCAAAAATCTGTCTGGCGATTGGTCCCCCTTTGAGCAGGGGGTTGGACTAGATGACCTCCTGAGGTCCCTTCCAACCCTGATATTCTATGATAAGACCAAGCCCCAAAAAATCAGGACTGTCCCTATAAAATTGGGACATATGGTCATCCTACTCCTTCTTCCCTTGCCTTGCAGGAGTGGAGCAAGACCTCTACGAGAAGGAGCTGAGCAGCCCCAGTGAGACTAGTTGTTTCAGAGGAGGGAGTGGAGCCACTGCATTTTTCGAAGGGAGGGGGGAGCAGAGTGATTCCTGATCCTCTCCTCCTGCTCAGTCTGTTAAAAGAGCATTGGTGCTGGGCCTTGTCTGCTTCCTGCTCTTTCATCCTCTCCTGTGAAACATGGAGCTTCTCCAGCAACTCTTCCCTTTTCAAAACCAGCAAGTGGCTTCTGGGCTACTTAGCTACTTCCCTTGAAGGCCTCTGCTCCTTCGAGGGGAGGAGAGGGAAAGAGGAGTAGATGGCCTAATACAAAGTGTGGAGTTTCTCAGACCCAGAATGATGGAGCATCTGAAACAATGGACCAGGAACCCTAAACGTGTTCTGTCCCCAGGCTTGCTACCTTCTGTCCCTATGAGTTGCTATTGACTATTGCTTCATCTGTCTTTACAGAAATGGATATTCTATGCACACAAAACAAGCTCATCCATCTCACTGAAGCTTGCCACAGTACTGGTAAGGCTATTCTTTTATATATCTCAGTAATTGTTTTATTAATATTCAGTTTATGAATATTGCATCTACCACATTTGAAGATGGGACATAAGCTCACTAGCTTTGGTAAAACTGGGTCCTGAGTTAATGAGTTGTTAGAGAACCACTGGCTGATGCCAGAATTCTTAATGTAAGTGTATAACTTAAGGCTTTTGCTATGTAACATCCTGTTAAAGCAAATGTCATAGGTTAATTATACACAACACAAAGATATATTTTCTTTATTCATTCCAAATTTCTTGCTTTTTAATTTAATTGAGCGCTCCCTTGTTTTTATGTTATAGGATTGGGGAACATGATTTCTAAAAAACTTTCCTAGGCCGTGCATTCTTCTATATCCTTCTATCATGTTTCCTCTTGGTCTCCTCCTTCCCAAAAGTAAATTAGTCCTAGTCTCTTTAATCTCTCCTTGTACAGAAGTGTCCTCCTCCTCCGAGCCTTTAAGCATGTTCTTTGTCTTTCTCAGGATTTACCATTTCTAATCTGTTTGTTTTGAGTGATACCATTTGAGAATGTGTCCCTGTTGCCCTTCTTCCTGGGGTGGTTATATGACTGCTGATCTTTGATGGTGAAATAAGGAAGCAGTTCTTGACTTTACATGCAGGAATGTCTGAAGTGTTCCTCTGTCAAGGCCAGTGTTGACATGTAGACAGATTCTAGAATCTGCCACCTGGCTTTGCTTCTGAAATATGTAGAAAATGGTTACCACAGCTGCATGCATAACTTCCCTCTTCCCCTCCTTCTCTGCAACCTGCTGCAAGCAAAGACAATGTGGATCTATTTAATATTGCATTAGGGACTGGCAAAGGCACCTTCTGTTTTCCACTTCATGATTAATTGTTTCAGAAACCTTCATATCCATTCAATCCCCAGAGATAATCTCATTGGCTTTTAATTCCTGCAGATTTGTTCCCAAGCTCCCACCCAGCACGTTTTCTTGTGGCTGTTTCCTTCCCTGCTCTCCATAGGGAAGGATTCTCTCTGGCTTCCACTGTAACTTTCTCCATTTCTCCCTCCTCTCCTGTTCCCTGGACATCAAGCTAGCATGTCCCAAATTCCAATCTGTGCTTAGATTTTAAGGCAGCATGTCCTATCTCCTGGCAAATTTTAAACAACTAAAAAATCTGTGGAACCTACTGGAGCAGGATATTATTGAGGCAAATAGCTTGGTAAGGCTAGAAAAAGGGGACTGGACATTTGCGTGAATAAATATTGCATCTGCAGTGATGCAAATTGTGATAAAATAATAAAGGCTTGTGATCAACAGATTTCAGCATTTAAGATGATCACCATCTGGGTGCAGGAATAATTTCTCCTGCTATTTCAGATGCAGTCAACTCTGGTTTTCAGCACCTCCAGTAGTAGGAGATTGGCAGCCATTTGTCAGCTTTGTTATTCTGATTTCCGGGCTGAATTCTCCCTCCAGACCCTGAGCTGTGTGGAAATTACATCTGGTTTCCTCTTTTTTATTTTTGTATTTTAAAACTTCCTCCCCAGATTGTCTGGAACCTTATCAGAGTACAAATGCTTTTCTGCCTTTGGGGGTTTGTTTTCTTTATAGAAACCTTAGTAACATAGTAGCTATGGTTGTTTTTCCCTAGTTTGTAACTAACATTTAAAATTCTGCCCATAAACAGAGGGAGAAAACAAGTCAAATTGCAAAAGCTGGATCCCACTTCCCCTTCCAGACCGAGTCTAAACGAGCACATCACATGATGCTACAGAGTCTGCCCTCCCCCACTCTGGGCCATGGGGAAGTTCCATAGACCACCATTTCTCAAATGCGGCCACCGTGGCCGCATGTGGCCACCAGGGGGCTTCCCTGCAGCCACGGCAGTTTCCTGGGCAGTGGGGATGGGGAGCATCAGTCCCTCCCCTTCTTCACTGTTGCTTCTGCATGTGCAGCCTCTCTGGAGACACAGGTGGGATACACAGGTGAGGAGGTGAGAGGCGAGGTGAGCGGTGGGCAGGGGGGTGCGGACGCGAGCGGCGGGTGGGAGCCTGGCGGGGGGAGTAAGGAGGCAAGCGGTGATCCAGCAGCAGGGTGAGGAGGCGGGCGGACGTGGGGGGGAGTCTGGCTGCGAGCGGGGGGGGGGTGAGGAGGCGAGCAGTGAGGCGAGTGCTGGTGGGGGAGTAAGAAGGCAAGTGGCAGGCCGGGGGGGCGGGTCTGGCTCTGGGGAGTGAGGAGGTGAGCCACCAGCGAGCGGGGGTTCTCACGGCTGGCAGGGGGGAGTCTGTGGCAGGGGAGTGAGGAGGTAAGCGGCGGATGGGGGGGTAAGAGGAGGCGAGCAGCGGGTGGGCATCTGAGGAAGGACGCAGGAGGCGAGCGGCGGGTGGGGGACTGAGGAGGGACGCAGGAGGCAAGTGGCGGGTGGGGGGGTGAGGAGGCAAGTGGTGGGTTGAGCCTCGCTTTGGGGAGGTTAGCCCCCGACTCCACCCCTTCCACCTGCAGCTGGAGCCCCAAGACCCTCTGCCCAGCCCTGTGGCTGGAACCACAAGCCCCCCACCTGGAAAAGCCCTGAGCGCCCCCTCCACCCCTGGCTGGAGGAGCCCCGGGCTGGGCGAAGTCCCGAGACTGCCCCCACACACACACATACATACACCTGCCCGGAGGAGCCCTGGGCTAGCCGAAGCCCAGAGTGCTTCCATCCCTCCCCCCCCACGGGCCAGAGGAGCTCCAGACCGGCCGAAGCACTGAGCACCCCCACCACCCCAGAGGAGCCCTGGGCCAGCTGCAGCTTTGCCTCCCCTCCCCAGACCCAAGCCTCCCAGATATGTTTTTCATTGTTATTTGGACTTCTATTATGTCAAAGCATTTTTAAATTTACTTCAGAATTGTTGTACAGACAACCACTTTTACCAAAAAAGCAAAAGAAACAATAATAAAAAAGACAAGAACGTGCAAAGCACCTTATTTGTGTTTCTGTTCTGTTAGGTCCAGTAAAGAATAGAGATAACTGTGCATTATTTTTATTATTGAGTCTACAAAAAAATCCCCAAACCTTACATAAATAAATTACAATGATTTGGATGTATATATGTGCATATTACTTTATTAACTTTAGGAAAAATAAATAATTTTAGGAAAAAGTGTCAGTGTGGCCACGAGCAAGAGTTGGTAGCCACACTCTGAGGCCACCAAAAAATGTGTTGCGAGAACCCCTGCCATAGACTACTGTCTTCTGTGCCCCTACAAAGGAGGTTTCCATACTTGGCTGGGTCACATTGCGTCCCCTCAGTCAGAGGATTCATATTTTGGGGTAAATTGAATAACTAAACCCATGTCCTTCCTTGTCCCTACCCTTTCTGAGTATGCAATGGACTCGTTTCACTGTCAATCCATCGGTTAGTCTGCATGGTCTTTGGATCAGAGACCTATCTCCTAGGCATCTTTTGTGAAGTGCCTAACATGCTTTTGGGTGCTATCAAAAAAATAACCTGCCACAGGGCACAATAACCCCCTCTCTACAGGAACCCTCCAGTGCCTATACTGATGGATGTTAATTATGTAAGTATTCCAAGGAGAGAGAACTAGGAGCAATAGGATGTAATTAAGACAAAGATAATTTAGGAGGAACCTCAGGAAACATTTCTGGACAAGATTTTTCATACTGTGGAATAGTCTCCCAGAGGAAGTAGTGGAAGCCTTAGTACTTAGAATGTTTAAACCCAGACTGGACAAAGCAATCATGGATATACTGAAGCTTTGCACTGGTCCTGGGGTGAATGGACTGGATGCTGTCTATGGTACATTTGTTAGTGACCGAATGGATCCTGAGTATGGATTACTGCCCAGTTACCAACATTGATGGTGGTATAGTCCACCTATTTAATGTGTGGTTTCTTTCTGAAGAGTGTCTGTAAAAATGACCCCTTCTTCCTGAACAGATCTGCTACCTCTCTTTATTCAGAGACATGTGTGCAGACTTTACTGACAACAGTTAATATAATGAGGCTGCACAGGTATCAAGGGCAGAATGTGGCCTGCAGATCTTTATTACTGATGGTGATGTGTGAACCAGAGAGAGCTGAGCTTGCCTTTCAGATCAAAGGCTGAGTTTGCCAGGTGAGCAGTTAGAACAACCATCTTTTTACTTGTATTGAACCAACTTCTGTTGGTGAAAGAAACAAGTTTTTGAGCTACACAGAGCTCTTCCTCAGGTCTGGGAAAGGTACTCAGGGCTTCTACACACTAGCACTTACTTTGGTATAACTCAGGTGTCGGCAACCTTTCAGAAGTGGTGTGCCGAGTCTTCATTTATTCACTCTAATTTAAGGTTTCACGTGCCAGTCATACATTTTAACGTTTTTAGAAGGTCTCTTTCTCTAAGTCTATAATATATAACTAAACAATTGTTGTATGTGAAGTAAATAAGGTTTTTAAAATGTTTAAGAAGCTTCATTTAAAATTAAATTAAAACGCAGAGCCCCCCGGACCGGGGCCAGGACCCAGGCAGTGTGAGTGCCACTGAAAATCAGCTCGCGTGCCGCCTTCGGCACCTGTGCCATAGATTGCCTACCCCTAAGTCACCCAGGGGTGTGGAAAAGCCACTTCCAGAGCGACATAAGGTACACCAAGCTAAGTGCTGATGTGGAAGCTCTCCTGCCGACATAGCTACCGCTGCTCGGGGAGGTGTAGTAATTATGTCAATGGGAGAAACTGTCTGCATCAGCAGTGCTCCAGTGGCACAGCTACATCCATACAGCTGCATCGCTGTGGCGATTCTAGTGTAAACTAGCATGGCAACTAAATACAAGGTTGAGCAGATAGTTCAGTTTAAGTCGTTGGCACATATTCTAAGGCACCATTCAAGATGAAGTGGCCCGTTAACAGCTCTGTAGTCAAAGGACAAAAAGAGGGGGGTGAGTTGGTTTATTACGACCATGATTTTTAGTGTCTAGCAAAGTTGTGAATTTAAGCATCCAGGCAAGCTGGCCTATGTCATAAATGGTCACATACACCAAAAATCACAGCAATATTCATGTTACTCCCAGTCACTTAGTGCCATTCACTTACCCAGATCAGTTGAATCTCAGATCTCAAACCAAAGACAGTGCCTGTAGCCAAATAGAAACTTCTATCATAAGCAAACTCTATATACAACTGGGGGTCTTTTGCTTATGCTTAGAGATTCTTGCCCCTTTAGAGTCCAAGCAGCAAAAAGAACCTGCACAACACTTTCAAAAGACGAGCCTGGGAGCTTAATGTCATAACTTTGCTAAACACTAAAAATCATGGTCTTAATAAAGACACTGGATTTATGGCTTATTACAACAATCTTTAACCCACTAGCCCCCCTCTTTGTCCTATGATTATAGGGGTGTTAATGGGCCACTTAGCCTTGAATGGTCCCTTACAATATATGCTAACTAGTTATGCTAAGCTATCTGTTAGACCTTGTATTTAGCTGTGACCTGAGAAAGAGCTCTGTGTATCTCAAAAGCGTCTCTCTCTCACCAACAGAAGTTGGTTCAATAAAAGATATTATCTTACCCACCATCTCTCTAATATCCTGGGATCCACACGGCTACAACACTGCTTATCTTTTTTACTTGTAAACTGGGCAAACTGTTTCTGGGATTACTGAGAGATGATAAACATGTAGGCTGCAAAGTATTTTTATAGTCATTTTTCAGAGTTTAGCCATTCTTAGAAGCAGGGTGCATGTGTCACAAGCCAA
Source organism: Platysternon megacephalum (assembly GCA_003942145.1). Classification (NCBI taxonomy): domain Eukaryota; kingdom Metazoa; phylum Chordata; order Testudines; family Platysternidae; genus Platysternon; species Platysternon megacephalum. Next base: position 214,534 of record QXTE01000232.1, read on the forward strand.
ACAGTAAACCAACCCTTCCTCTCTGCAGGAGCTCCAAGTGTGTGAAGGTGAGGGGCCCAGGGCACAGAAGGGGTGAGGTGAAGAGCCCAGATTTGTACGGTTGTGATTGGAATTGGTGGATGTAGCAAAGTTTGCAAAAATTAATTATAAATCAACCTCTCTCTTTTTTCTCCTTTCCCAGCTGTATTTTCCATTTTTCTTGTGTGTTTGGATCTAGGTGGTGAAATGTAGCAGATGGAAGTGAGGGAGGACAAAGCTATCTCCTTTTAAGAGTAGCTCTTCCTCTCATATACAGCCTGGCCAGAGCCAAGGGAGTCTGAGTGTTAGATGACTTCAAAGACTGATGAATAATTGCTTTCTGTTTATGTCCAAGACACTATTTTTCTTTGAAAAGTGCCAGCACAGCCAGACATATATCTGCCTCTGCTTACGTCCCAAAAGGGGAAGGCACAAGGTATTCTCTTTGGCAGCTTTTGCGTCCTATTACCAAACACTTTGTGGCACTTTCTTAGTGGAAGCCTAGGACTGAAGCAGGTTGCAGTCATGAGTTAATTTCTGCCTTAATGAAAAATCACAGGGTGACCTGCTTCTAAGTTCCTTCTGAGTCATGCAGAGTTAAACTAACCCCTCCCACAGCCATGGACCGTTAAATAGCTCTGTTTCACATGCACCTCTCGCTAAGCAGCTCAGAGCCAGCAGAGGCTGAGAAAGGAGGGGAGAGAACACTGGCACTGATGGACGAGCCAAAGGGTAAGAACAAAAATGAGTTGCTCTGAACTTAAAAAGCAAAATCCGCCTCTAGGGAGGAGGTGGGGGAGAGGGACTTTGGGGAGCTTTTCACATGGCTCTGACCTGCTGTGACGTCAGCCTCGCCACAAACAAAAGTTTGACAAGTTAATGAATATTCATGAGAAGTTTATACTCATTGAGATTTGTCATTCAGGAGTGAACTAATTTTGAGACCCTCCTGCAGCCAAATGCATCTCAGAGCAGCATAGACTACACAGTCACATTCATTTCTCATTACAGAACTCAATGCCTATGTTCTGAGACGATGAATTCATCGTCAAATAGATTTATTTTGGTCTATGCTGCATGCAGTCTTCTGCATTCCTCCCCTATTGTGAAATTAGCACACAATTCTCATCTTGGAGTTCAGTTTCTCAGGCAGTGTAGAGGAGCACTGACAAGTGATCCTGAGCCCTCCCCGTGTGCATGTGTGTGTGTGTGGGGGGAGTTGATGGGGGAGGGGAAGAAGGATTTGCAGTGTCTGTAAAGAAAAGAGAGGAGGCAAGATGTTTATAACCTTTGGCCCTGGGGCTGTGTTATGTGAATGTCAGCCCAGAGGGTTGCCAGTTGTTGTTTCACCGCAGTTTGGAGACAGCAGGTATGTGTGAAATTAGCCCCTGGGGGCTCATGTCATGAAGAGAATGGGTGTCCCCTATGTCACTGCAAAATGAGAACAACCTTGGAGGGTGTGTTTCTTGCAGAGGGTGCTTCTGGTGGTAGATGTCTTGCCATGAGACCTCTCAACACAGGGCAGGGAATATTCGGGCAAAAAAGGGCAAGCACTTGGAAGAGCATAAAGGTGTGAGGGTGCCCTGCTGGGGGGTAAGGGCATGACGGGGTATGAAGGTGCTGCTGCAGCAGGACACAAGGAGTTCTCAAAGCCTAGGGACTCTTGGTACGCAGCTGGGAGGAATCTCACAGCAATATTCTAGGGCAGAGAGTCTCTTATGGGGGCACGTGAGGAGAGAATGATTCTTAGCCCATGTTTGTTGGTGGCGGGGTTGTTTGACAGCAGAGTGGTTCCTGCTAGAGCTAACAGTTGCTCTCCATTCTGGTGCTGGCATCTCAGATTTATCGTCCTGGTGACATGAGTAGGTACGCAGGTGACACCTGAAGCACATTGGCATGGGGTTTCACGTCATCAATGTACACACCCTGGAGCTGAAATTTAGCCCAAACATTGACATCAGCATGGCAACCTTTTTCACAGAGCAGCCTGCAGCAGAATTAAGTCTTCACCTTTTCTCAATACATGATGAGGCTTCTAGATGGCATTGTCATGGAGCCTTCCTTTTATAATCAGCTGGAATATTACACATAGCAGAAAACATATCACCTATCATCTGTTATGTTCAACATCTGGCAGAAACATTTCCTACTTTAGAATCTGCTTTTTCTGTCTGGCCATTTTACACTCTGTACCGTAACTTGCACTTTACAGTCTGCTCTGATCTATAATTCAGCCGGATGTGAGGATATGTAGCAAGAATCCAGGCAAGTAGGAGGCTGGGCAAGGTTCTAGGCAGAAACTTTGCAGTGAAACAGGGAGAGAAACTTTAGGGATAATATTGTTTCGTATTCTAATAAAGTTCTTTGTTCAGTGTTAGAAGAAAGTGACTCTTTCTGTAATTCTTTACCATTGTCACAATGACAGGGTGTCAGCAGATGATTCATTCTGAACCAGAATAAATAAAATGCCAAAGTTCAGCTCTCCTCAAGAGTTTTGAGGAGCCCATTGGATGGTCTAAGTCAGTGGTCTCCAACCTTTTTCGTCTGGTGGGTGCCAGATGACAAGCCACGGAGGACCATGGCAGCGGACGAGCATCCGCTGAAATGCCGCCAACAAGCAGCGTCATCCAGAGGCGTTGCCGCCGAAATGCCGCGGCGGCATTTTGACGGCAATGCCTCTGGATGGCGCTGCTTGTTGGTGGCATTTCGGCGGATGCTCGTCCACCAGCCAGTACGTGGGCGCACTTAGATGCTCCGATGGGCGCCTGGGCGCCCGCAGGCACCGCGTTGGGGACCCCTGGTCTAAGTGAAAGAGTTAGATTTATTAGGAACAAAAATTATAGCAGTGGTACAGGTTTGTTACTAGATGGAGATAGTAAAATTGTTAGCAATTATGCAGCAACGTTTAATATTTCTGTACTGTATTTTGAAAGAAGGACGATGATTTAGTCATATCAGATGAGGCTGATGAACCATTTTCCAGTCCATTAGTAACAAAGGATGCTAAACAACATTTACCGGGTATAGGCATTTTTAAATGCACAAGCCCAAATAACTTGCACTCAAGAATCCTAAAAGAGGTGGTTGAGGAGATCTCTGGCTGATATTCATTGTAGTAAATCTTGGAAGACTGGAAGAGATCTAATGTTGTGTTGATATTCAAGAAGACCAAGTGGAACAATTCGGGTAATGATAGCCTGACATCAGCCCCAGGTAAAAAGATACAAAAACTAATACGGGATTTCATTAATAAAGAGTTAAAAGACAGGAATATAATTAATGCCAATCAACGTGGTTTTATAGAAAATAGGTCTTGACACACAAACTTGATTCAATTTGTTGAGATTAGAAGTTTGATAGATAAAGGTAATCACATAGACTTTTGTACGGTGTTTGACTTAGTACTGCACAGCGCTTTACAATATCAATAACCAGGATGCTATTTTTTAACGTACATGGTTGATTAAGAACTGGCTAACTGGCAGATCTCAACAAGATCACAATCATCACTGAATGGAGGTGTTTCTAGTGGTGGATTGGTCATTGCCATTTGAGTTGTATTCATAAGAGCATCATGTGGTACAAGAAGGGGATAGTCCTCTACAACTCTGCTGTGTAATTCATGTAATTACCTGAACATAAGAACGGCCATACTGGGTCAGACCAAAGGTTCATCAAGCCCAGTATCCTGTCCTCTGACAGTGGCCAATGGCAGGTGCCCCAAAGGGAATGAACAGACAGGTTATCATCAAATGATCCATGCCCTGTCACCCAATCCCAGCTTCTGGCAAACAGAGTCTAGGGACGCCATTCCTGCCCATCCTGGCTAATAGCCATTGATGGACCTATCTTCCATGAATCTATCTAGCTACCTTTTGAACCCCGTTATAGTATTGGCCTTCACAACACCCTCTGGCAAGGAGTTCCAGAGGTTGATAGTGTGTTGCATGAAAAAATACTTTCTTGTGTTTGTTTTAAACCTGCTACCTATTAATTTCATTTGGTGGCCCCTTGTTCTTGTATTATGAGAAGGAGTAAATAACACTTCCTTATTTACTGTCTCTATACCACTCATGATTTTATAGACTTCTATCATATCCCCCCTTAGTCGCCTCTTTTCCAACCTGAAAAGTCCCAGTCTTATTAATCTCTCCTCATACAGAAGCTGTTCTATACCCCTAATAATTTTTGTTGCCCTTTTTCTGAACCTTTTCCAATTCCAATATATCTTTTTTGAGATGGGGTGACCACATCTGCACACAGTATTCAAGGTGTGGGCATGCCATGGATTTATATGGAGGCAATATGATATTTTCTATCTTATTATCTATCCCTTTCTTGATGATTCCCAACATTCTGTTCGCTTTTTTGACTGCCGCTGCACATTGAGTGGATTTCAGAGAACTATCCACAATGACTCCAAGATCTCTTTCTTGAGCGGTAACAGCTAATTTCGACCTCATCATTGTATATGTATAGTTAGGATTATGTTTTCCAATGTGCATTACTTTGCATTTATCAACATTAAATTTCATCTGCCATTTTGTTGCCCAGTCACCCAGTTTTGTGAGATCCTTTTGTAGCTCTTCGCAGTCTGCCTGGGACTTAACTATCTTGAGTAGTTTTGTATCATCTGCAAATTTTGCCACCTCACCTGAAAGATATAGAAAAACTGATAGCTTAGAGAAGCACAAGAAACATACAGGTCTCTGTCATCTTACGCCGGGGTTACGTTCCGCAGTCAGCATGTAAAGCGAAAATCGCGTATAGTCAAAATTACATTGAGTGTAATGGCGGGCGGAATCACCCGCACTACCGAAACAGTATTTAAATTATTTTTCTCTTTTTTTGTTTTGTTTTTTTCTTGTTTTTGCCGACCGCGTAAAGCTGAAATCGCACATGTTAAATGCGCCTAAGTTGTGACAGACCTGTAATCAAGAAGCTTGAGTGACTGACAGAGAAAAAGATTACAAGAACCCTGAGGGCTCCCCTGACTTGCATCGCTGCTTCTAAGGCCCCTGTGTAGCTTTGTAAGGGTGCAGAATCACTGGTGCAAAGGTCTATCCTGGCCTCTATGACCCAGGAACCTGTTTGGGCTAACTGGCAGAGGCATGGGGGCGCATACAATTTTACCAGGATCCCCTGGGTCAAATATATGCACAGTAGTTCACCAAAGGGTGGCTTGTGATGTCTCTACTGAGAGTCAGTAGCCCACTGTTCATCATACTCATTTTGAAATGTATGTATGGGTAATGTTTAAGGAATCATATATCTGTACTGAAAGTTATATTCTTAAGGCAGGTCACCAGAAGGTGATCAACATGCCCCCGTCAGGCAGGAGGGAAAGGACACTTACCTCTTTCTGGCTGGTTATGTGTGTATTGTATATTGTCTGCTTTACAATGGAGGCCAAATGCTAATCAAGAGATTGTAAAATCAACAAAGGCGCACACAGGAGAAAACAACTAGCAGGGAGGGACCATGTTTACGAGTGAAGACAATGGATAGTTGGGGTGCAGAGAGATGCCCTTCATCCTTCACTGAGGACACAAACTGTCAGTGTTCTGTCTTGTGAAGGAAGGTCACAGACAACCTGACTGGAAAACGCTGCAAAGACTTTGGGTGAACTAAACTTCATTAGACAGGAAAGTACCTTTGTAATTAAGTATAGGCTCTAGACTGTGTGTTATGATTTTGTTTTACAAGTAACCATTTGTGTCCAGTACTTCAGCTTGCTACTTCTCAAATCTCTATACTTTGTTAAATAAATTTTAACTTGTTTTCACTATAAACACGTCTAAGTGCTGCGTGTTAAACAGAGCGGTGATCTGAGGTGGAACAGGTAAGCTGGGTGCACTGCTTCTTTGGGGACAGCGAATCTGTGAATACTACGAGCGTCCAGTGAACCAGAGTCTGGACACTCCAGAGGGATTCTCGGAGAGTTCAGGGGTTGGAGTGTGCCTATATCTAGCCTGTACAGAGAGAGGGGAGTGTTTGTGTTGCCAGTGGCTATGGTGTTGGGGAGCTCACCCATGGCAGGCACAGACAAGGCTTGGCAGCAAGGTGCCTCACAACCCTGGGGACTTCTTGGACACATCACAGCCACCCCCTCTCACTTTCCTGGAATGCCCCTTGCACCCCAGAACTCCTGCTGATGTGGTGTGCAACTAGCAGAACCTGCTCCGTACTAGGTGTATTCCCCAGGGGGCCATTACACCAACCTAATTCTCCTCTCACACCAGCCAGTCACTAACTTCCATGAGTTGACACCTAGTTTGCACCACAGTCAGTGGAGAATCAGGCCCTAAGAATGGAGATGATTTATTTAGTGTGGTGCAAGGAGTTATAATTAAGAGCATTGGAAGGAGTTTAAGGAGATTTTTAGGCTGAATATTGGGACAGATTAGCTGATAGTGAGATTTCTTGGGTTGTGGGATCATCTCCCAGGGGACAGGGGTGAGGCCTATTGCTTGTCTGGAAAATGTATAACAGAACATACCTGCTTTGGCTTCTGGGAGATAAGCTAGATAGGATATCTTCCATTTCTTACACTACAATTCTTTTCCCATCTATCCTAGGTGTACGTGAAAGCTGACTTCTTCTCCCAACTCTGGAGAAGGTCCCCTCGTAGAGCAGGGATGAAGTTCTCTGAAGTTCTCTGATACTTCTCTGACAGGACACTTCCTGCCCAGGTTTTGCATTTTTAGACAGTTGTCACTTATAGTCTCAGGAGGGGAGGAGATGAGTTTAGTTGAACAGGAATGACACCCAAAGCAACACCGTGATCTGCAAGAGCTAGGTATTGTAAGTAGCAATGCAGTAAAGAGCCAATGGGAGGAGTGTGAGTGGCTGAAGGGAATAGAATGTAATCAGCCAAACCCATGTCAAGCAGATTCTTTCTGCATAACATTTCTAAGGTAAAGGCTTTCCTATCCATCCGTACAGCTGCTTTCATCATATCACCTCTCCATTACTACAACATCCTTTTCTCACGGTCTTGACAAATGCAATCGTGCCCTACACATATCCATTCAGAATGCTAGTGCAAGAACCAGTCTCCTAGCTAGCTGCTCTGACCATCCCACTCCTCTCTTTGCATTCCTCCTCTTCTCTGTTGCATGAAACATAAACTGCTTGTCTTCATGTCAAGACCCTTCATGGCCTATTCCACCCCACCTACCAGCTCTTGTTTATTAGCAAAAATGTGAACTCCTGCCACCATTCCTCACTTGTTACATTTTCAAACAAGCACCTTTGTGCATTCGCCCATGCTGCCCCTCACACTTGGAAAGAGCTTCCTAAAAACATGCACAAAGCTACCTCATTGTCTTCCTTCAAAACTCTCTACAATCTTTGCTGTGATGCCTCCAAAATCTTGAGAATGGTCAGGCTACTGGCATTCTGAAACCGCTGCCTGTCCTGTAGTGCTGACCAATGTTGTCTCATTGTCTTCTTATACCCCCACCATCTGTTTGTCTGTGTCCAGCTGGTGTCTCTTGTCTCAAATTGTGAGCTCTTTGGGACCGGGACCATCTTTTTGTTCTGTGTTTGTGCAGAGCCTAGCACAGTGGTGTCCTGGTCCTTGATTGGTCCCGAGGCCAGCGCTATGGTAATACAAATAATAATAAGAGAGATGAATGTTCCCAGCTGTGTTTATTCTCAGCAGCTGCAAGACTGGTCCTGTTTCTGATTATACACAAGTCCTGTTTTCCTAAACAGGGATGAATACACTTACATAAGGTAGTTCTGATTTGGACAAAGGCATTTTAATTTAATTGAGGTGCAAATTAAGTTAAAGGATCTTGGTTTAGAATTTGTATTTCCTCCCATGTTTTTGCTCCTTGAGAATGCTTGGTCTGAGTATTTCGGATCAGCATTAGGTCCTTCCTAAGGAAGAGAATTGAGAATGAAAAATCACCCAACTTTCACGCTAGTATGAGGCACAATATTTTTTGTTTTTTGTGTGTAGACTTTTATCTTCCCGATCAAAGCTCAGGCCATTAGCTGGCCTTTGAGCTTTGCATGGGGCCAGGAAAATGTGAATTAGCAACCCCAGATGGGGACTTCTGTACTGTCATCTCACAATGGTCTATTATTTCATTCTTCCCACAGGCCTCTGAAGAAAGCAAAGCTGTGGTAACTTTGCCGTTACTGCTGCTGTGATTTCTGAGGGCTTGTCTACACATACAGCGCTGCAGCAGCATAGCTGCACTGATGTAGCGTGTCTGGTGAAGACATTCTATGCCAACGGGAGAGTGCTCTGCAGTCAGCATAATATAACCACCTCTGCGAGAGGCGATAGCTATGTGAGCAGGAGAAGCTCTCCCATTGACATAGCGCTGTCTACATGGGAGGGTAGGTCAGTATAACTACATCGCTCAGGGGTGTGGATTTTTCACAGCCGTGAGCCACTTAGTTCTATGGATTATAGGTCTGTAGTGTAGATCAGAGCTAAGAGCAACATTATGGAAAGGAGTGCAGTGTAAACTCCCCTCTGAGAGCTTCAGCAACAGCTCAGTAACACACCAATAAGGGGAGGAAGGACAAGGTGAGGAGGAGGAGAAGGAGGAGAATTCAGAGCCTCTGCAGACAGATGATGAGAAGGAAGCATTCTGGGGAGAAGCATATAGGATATCAGGGAAGGGTGCAGGAAACAGACACAAGAAGGGAGGAAAGTCTGAAGAGGCTGCTTGGACAATGCTGGAAACGATAGCACAGCCACTGCAACCCAAGGTTTTATATTTGAGGAAAGCAGAGCTGGTCGTTGAGCTTGACATTCCACACGGAAGGAATGGGGAAGGAGAACTAGCTGTGTCAGAGTTCCTGGCTACTCCAGTGCCAGCCTGTCCCAGCCTGGGCTCTGTAGGGAGCAGGGCAGGAGCGCTGGCTGTGAGACACTCAGGGAGGCAGTGTGCTGTGATGTATAGTGCACTGGACTGGGAGTCAGGAGACCTGGGGTTCTATTCCTCACTATGTCACTGGTTTGCTGAGTGACCTTGAGCAAGGTCCTTCACCTCTCTGAGCCTCCAGTTCCACAAGTGCACAGTGGAGATAATGATACTGACCTTTGTAAAGGGCTTTGATCTATGGATTAAAAAGGGCTCTACAGGAGCTTGGTATTATTCCTGGGGAAAGACTAAGGTTTAGTAGCTGCAGCGGGGCTCTGAACAGTAGGTGTAATGACCAGTTCCAGCATTACCTGCCCGTTAGCCACTGCCCTGCTTTTTGGGGAAATGATGTGAAGTGGTGGTGTCAAATTTACAAGCCACATGACAGGAGAGGGTACTCGGGGAATATCAGGGGATGGTGGGAGGGGTGACAGAGACCCTCCCCTGGGCCACATGTGGTCAGGAGAAGGCTCATAAGGTTGCCTTACATAAATTATGTAAATTAAGCTGTCATGGGATAAGAGAGAAGATCCTTTCATGGATTAGAACTGGTTAAAAGACAGGGAACAAAGGGTAGGAATAAATGGTAAATTTTCAGAATGGAGAGGGGTAACTAGTGGTGTTCCCCAAGGGTCAGTCCTCGGACCAATCCTATTCAACTTATTTATAAATGATCTGGAGAAAGGGGTAAACAGTGAGGTGGCAAAGTTTGCAGATGATACTAAACTGCTCAAGATAGTTAAGACCAAAGCAGACTGTAAAGAACTTCAAAAAGATCTCACAAAACTAAGTGATTGGGCAACAAAATGGCAAATGAAATTTAATGTGGATAAATATAAAGTAATGCACATTGGAAAAAATAACCCCAACTATACATACAATATGTTGGGGGCTAATTTAGCTACAACTAATCAGGAAAGAGATCTTGGAGTCATCGTGGATAGTTCTCTGAAGACATCCACGCAGTGTGCAGTGGCAGTCAAAAAAGGAAACAGGATGTTAGGAATCATTAAAAAAGGGATAGAGAATAAGACTGAGAATATCTTATTGCCCTTATATAAATCTATGGTATGCCCACATCTTGAATACTGCATACAGATGTGGTCTCCTCATCTCAAAAAAGATATACTGGCATTAGAAAAGGTTCAGAGAAGGGAAACTAAAATGATTAGGGGTTTGGAACGGGTCCCATATGGGGAGAGATTAAAGAGGCTAGGACTTTTCATCTTGGAAAAGAGGAGACTAAGGGGGGATATGATAGAGGTCTATAAAATCTTGAGTGGTGTGGAGAAAGTGAATAAGGAAAAGTTATTTACTTGTGCCCATAATATAAGCACTAGGGGCCACCAAATGAAATTAATGGGTAGCAGGTTTAAAACAAATAAAGGGAAGTTCTTTTTCACACAGCGCACAGTCAACCTGTGGAACTCCTTGCCTGAGGAGGTTGTGAAGGCTAGGACTATAACAGGGTTTAAAAGAGAACTAGATAAATTCATGGAGGTTAAGTCCATTAATGGCTATTAGCCAGGATGGGTAAGGAATGGTGTCCCTAGCCTCTGTTTGTCAGAGTGTGGAGATGGATGGCAGGAGAGAGATCACTTGATCATTACCTGTTAGGTTCACTCCCTCTGGGGCACCTGGCATTGGTCACTGTCGGTAGACAGGATACTGGGCTGGATGGACCTTTGGTCTGACCCAGTATGGCCATTCTTATTCTTATGCATATGGGAATGAGAAAATTCTAGAAGGGGTGTGATTAGCTGAGGGCAGCGAGAGACAAGCCTACAAGCATGGCACTGAGGTGCAGAGTGGCTGAGTAGGAAAGACAGAAAAATGGGGCCCAGCACTCCTGGCTCAGGCAGAACTTTCCTGGAACTCATGAGGTGTGAAATAGGGAGAAAGGCCCTCACCACTCCTGGCCACAGCACCCAGCAGCTCCCATTGTTCTGAACGATGGGGTGGAAGAGTCTCCATTGTCCAGCGGGAATGGCTGGTTGCTGAACACTTGTAATTCTGACCCCAACAGAGCATGATTGAGGTAGCGCTGCTGCCCTTGCACTGGTCTCCCTGAGTTCAGGCTCTTGCCCCGGGCACTGACTTTGGATAGGTTAGCTGGAAACTGATGTAAGAGGAAAGCTGTTAGAAACAGGACAAGAGTGTGAGTGTCAGAATGAGGCAGGGATTACAATGGGGTGGGTGAGAAGCCTGATGAGGCTGGTCAGTGAGGGTGAGATGCCAGTGGGTCAGAGCACGGCTAGCTGGCTGACTAAAGGAGGGAGGTGAGCTAGGTGGGGCAGGGAACTGGGGGAAGGAGAATGCCCTGTGGGGTGAAGAACATGGCTGGGAGTGTGGGGCAGGGCAGTTGATGGGATGGGTAGTTGGTGGAATTGACAGAGCTGGGCATTGCTTGGGGCAGGGTGTCTGGGCTGGGGAGAAATGGCTCCGACGTCATTGAGTAAAGTAAGGGGAGCCTCCTGCCTGCAGGCCGCAGTTCTGGGTCACCACAGGCAAAGCAGCAGCCAGCTCGGCATGGGGACAGTTCATGTTTGTACCATTGTCACTACTGGACAATTGTTAATGTACTGAGTTGACGCTGGTGGCCATCTGGATTTGGGAAATACTGCACCTGAGCTAGATTCACCAATAGAGTAATGAGGCCTTGGGCTCCAGCATGGCCTCCATCCCCACCCAAAACTGAGGTCTCAAAGGCTCTTTTTCCCTACACTGGAGCCTCAGATGGTGCTCCCTCTGCTCTCTGCAGTCACATTGCCAGGGGAGGTTTGAGATGGAAGGAAGAAGATGGTAAAAGTGGGCTGCCTTGAACAGGGGAAAGAAATAGGGCCCATGATAAGTGAGGGGGGCAGGAGTTTGATGAGCAGGAATGGGAGACAGGATGTTAAATATTGACTGAGAAAAACTAAGAGAGGGGAGAGGAGTGTGACAAAATCAGCTACAAGTGAATGGTCCTGTTGAGTTCTGGGACGTATTGGGTTCCGGGAGGTCGGTGGGTATGTTAGAGAAGAGAGACAAGCTGCTGCAGGGCTAGTGGCAGTAGGAAGACAGGCTTCTCCAGGGTGAGAGGCTGCTCTCCTCCCTCCAGGGCGAAACCCCCAAAGCAGAGTGCCCATTTTGGGGAAGGACTGACACCCCAGGGCTGACAGCAGGACAACAGCACCCCAGGAAAGGGGGTGGGGAAAGGTATCCCATTTTGTTTTGTGTTTTGTAAGTTGGTTTATTTTTTTGTTTGCTGGAGGAACCCTCCTTGGGCCTGCCCTGAGGCCTAATTGAAAGGACTAATAAGAGTATACTAGGGGGAAGACAAACACTCTCTAGAGTGGGACTGATTTAACCATGCTCCTACCATTGCCAGAGGGGGAAGTGCAAAGGCCCAGGAGATAGAGGAGGCGCCTCGCCTTGCCACAGGAGGCATAGACTGGAGTGGGGCAGGACAGACACCAGAAGCATGAGGAAAAGGAGAGGTGAGAGGGGAAGAAGCCCTGTGAGCTAGAGACAGATTGTGAATTTCTTGTCACAGGGATCTTGCCATATTAGGAAAAATAATGTAATAAATGAGAAGACAGCAGACTTCACAGTCTGCTGTTTCATGACTTGTCAGGACAGAGACACTCTTGCTGGTATCAGGATAAATGTTTGGACAGTAAACTGTTCTAATCACTGATCCTGAACCAAACTCGTGACTTTAATGAGACACCAACCCCCATGCTTCCTGCTGCCTGCTCAGTCAGCTAGGCACACAGGACTCAAACCTGCAAGGCACTCTGCTCAGCTTCTCACAAGGGTGCTATCTCAACGTGTGGTGACTTCAGTGGGAGCTGAGGGCATTCAGCACTTTGCAGGATTGAGCTCTTGGTCGCTGGGGAAGCTGGGTGCAAAGAGATATTCCATGCAGTTTTTTCTTAATTTGGTCAGGTTCATGCTTAAGTGGTTCATGCCCTTCCATTCCCCCACCTACAGCACCCTCAGGCTTTGCCCTGGAGATGCCTCTTTCTAGTATTCCAGATGCACACAGGCGGTCACAGTGCCCCAAGTGTTCACCCACTCGCTTTCCCCAACCAAGAGGTGCATGGCCACGACCTGTGGCTCCCCCGCAGTCTGGGCAGCTGCACCAACCAATAATAAGCCCTTTAATTTAGTCCCTGTATTTATAAAGTACCTTTCACTGTGTTGTTTGGGCTCTTCCCTGCTCTGGGTTGGGGATTATCCGTTGATACAAATGGTGCCAGGAAACTAGCCTAACCAGGATCTTGTGAAGCTTCATTGTCTTCTGTATGTCTGTAATGCCAGTCACTGTAGCAGCTATGGGCTAACAACACTCTCGGATTAAAAAGTGCTATAGACAGGCTAAGTAATATTATTGCTTCAGTCCTGGCTGCTCCCTTTGTCTCTAGGTACCGTGCAGGAATTCCGGCTGTTGGGAGTGTGATGGGTTGGACCACCCCACCCCACCCCCCCCGTCCGGGTTGCCACCTGGTGTGCTGGGGTCCCACTCAGCCCTGCCAGCCTGGGTTTCCCTTGGACTGAGTTGGTGTGCCAGGCTCTCAAGCCCCTTTCCGGCACACACCCAGGCAAGACCACACCCAGTTCCAGACACAGACTGCAGTCAGATCTGTGTGAGAGGATTCAGCCAGCACTCGTGTGCATACCCACTGTGGAGAGGTAAACCCCAAATAATATTGTCTTGCGCTGTATAGAAAGATCTGCACAGCACAAGCTCATAAAAATTCGCCCTCTCCCTCAATGTGAAGAGAGAGATGCACAACTTCTTGCCTCCCCCCCCCCTCCCCAGTTAGAAATTGCACACCCTGGGTTTAATAATAAACAAAACAAATTTATTAACTATAAAAAGCAGATTTTAAGTGATTGTAAGGGATAGCAAACAGAACAAAGCAGATTACTGAGCAAATAAAACAAAATACGCATACTAAGCTTAAGATCTTAAAGAGACTGGTTTCAAGAAGTAATTTCTCACCCTAAATGTTATTTTAGGCAAGTCGCAGAGCTTCTGTAACTTAGAGTTCCAGTTATTTCTTCTTACAGATTGGACCCCTGTCTCAATCTGGACTCACTCCTGCCTTTTCCCTCAGGTTAGTTCCTTTGTCCCTCCAAGTACTTTCAGCAGTCTTTCTTGGGTAGGCAATGGAGGAGAGTCCTGTTTGCCTTACTCCCCAGCCTTAAATACAATTAACGTAAGGTGGGAATCTTTTGTTTCCCAGTCTTGACCTCACCCTCCTTTTAGTGGAAAATTACTAGCAGTCCAAGATAGTGTTTAGTACCAGGTGACAGGACCACCTGACCTAGTAGTGTCACAGCTACATTCCAGGACGCCTCTCAGGAAGAGGAGAGATTAGTATCTTTAAAGTCTTATTGTTTCTTCCTAATGGCCCATCAAAGCTGATGGCCTGTTATCTGGTGGGTGTCTCCCAAATACACACACAGTTGTAATTGTTACATAGTCAATATTCCTAACTTTAGATACAGAAATGATATATGTATACAAAATGGATAATCACATTCAGTAAATCATAACCTTTCCAATGATGCCTTACAAGCCCCATCTTGCATAAAATATCTTAGGCCATATTCATATCATAACCATATTTCTATGAAGAATATGGGGTGTAACATCACAGAGCTCCCGGACATCTGAGTCCCAGACCCTGTTAGCAGGGCTGGCAGTGAATGGTGAAGGGTGCTTGTGTTGGGATGCTCATAGTTGCTCCAGTCACAGTAAGTTTGTGTGGGGAATGTTGTTGCCATGTGCTGGCTTTGCTGTGAGGATGGCTGCAGGAACAGTCATAGATTCCAAGGCCAGAAAGGACCATTGTGATCATCCAGTCTGACCTCCTGTAGAGCGCAGGCCAGAAAATGGCCCCAGAATAGTTCCTATAGTTTAGAAAAACATCCAATTTTAATTTAAAAATGATTAGTGATTGAGGAACCATCATAGCCCCTGGAAAATTGTTCCAATGGTTAATTACTCACCATTAAAAATTTACTCCTTATTTCCAGTCCTAACTTGTCTAGCTTCAACTTCCAGCCATTGGGTCATGTTAGACCTTTCTCTACTTGATTAAAGAGCCCTTTATTAAATATTTGTTCCCCGTTAGGTACTGATAGACTGTAATCAAGTAACCCCTTAGCCTTCTCTTTGTTAAGCTTAATAGATTGAGCTCTTTGAGTCTGTCTCTATAAGACATGTTTTCAAAACTGGTAATCATTCCTGTGGCTCTGGACAGGTCTGGATCGCTTTTTAGTGACTCTGGTCTCTCTGTACCATCACAGGGATCTGCTCACCATGTGACAGACTGGCAGCAGCTCCAGATTTCGTATTGTTAATCTGAGATCATGGGGAGAAGTTGTTTCACATCCCTGGTTCGGAGGCTGGTAGTAACACCCAGGGACAGGCTGCATTGTTCTCTTGTCAGATTTCATTATAGTCTCTGCTCTGCACCAGAGAAATCAATGGTGTTGTTATTTGAGGAGGAAGTAGTTAATCCAGAGTCTTACTCTGATGCGGTGTCTGTCTGTGTTCTGCCATGGAACAAGTCCTGACCGTGTCCTGGCAGGAGGGCATTTTCTAGATCAGAACCCATGACCATTGCTCTAAAGCCTGACTTCCATTTTGGACTGGGCACACACACACTGGACACTTCTGTTGTAGTTTGTGGTGGGTGGCACTCACCACTTCGAGTGCACCCTCCCCCTGGTGTCAGGGTGTGGTGCTGCCACTTTCTTCAGCTCCCAGTGCTCACTGCAGGCTCTCAGCCTACCTCTGAAGGTCATCCGTGGCTGAGCCCTCTGGCCAGGGCACACAGTTCAAACCCCTCCTGGGGTACAGAAAACAGAAGATGTTCCTTGACCTTCGGGGCCAGTTTTAAATAAAATGCTTTCTTACCCTTCTGCGGCTCAACTTCCTCTATGGAGTTAAATCAGCAGGTTCCTCCTGAACTCCTGCCACTGACTGTGGCCAGCAATAAGTCCTGTCCCAACCTGATTCCTTTGGCTGTGGCCTAGGGAGTGTCTCTCCTTGCTCCCTGGGCCCCAGCCAAGAACAGCCTTGCTAGCAGCAGGTAGCTCCAATTATTTCAGCCTGCTGGGCCTTGACTGGCTGTTGCTGATCCCCTGCCCTTCTAGTTGGTGGAAGACCAGTTCTCAATGATTCCCAAATGGCTGCTCCCCAGGAGGCTTCTCTAGGCAAGCCCAGCGGTCTAATACTCGCTGCTCTATTCCGCTCAGAAAGCTGTTTCCTGGGCAGGGTGCAGCAGGGCCTCCAGCCGGGGGCCGTGCAGGCCTGGTACACCCCATCATGTACCTCCCCCTGTAGGGAGGAATCGGGGTGTTGGTCTTGTCAGAGAGTAATGTCCCCTCCTAGTTGAGGGAGGAAAGTCTGTGTTCCCCTATTGGGATCCCGAATGGTGTCATTGTGAAAGCATGGGGCTGTAATGCCAGCTACCACCATGTAATGCGGCGTTGGTATCTTTTTCATTGTCCGCATCCCTTTTAAGGAGATGTGGTCTGTGACTAGCTTGAACGAAACTCCTAGAAGGTTATATCACAGAGCCACTACCACCCATTGTATGGCCAAGCATTTGCTCTATGGTAGAGAACCTGGTTTCCTGTTGCTGGAGTTTCCTGCTTAAATAAAGAACTGAATGTTCTACTTCTTGGAAGTGTTGCGGAAGTATGACTCCTAAGCCCACTTCAGATTGTCCATGTGCAAGATAAACGGTAATGAAAAGTCTGGACATCAGAGTACAGTTCGTTGCCCCAAGATTTCCTTTATTCTTTTTAAAAAGTTTTTGACACTCCTGAATCCACAGGACTGTTTTCATCACTAGTGTCTCTGTAACATCTGTTAATGGAGTTTCTCCTCCCTTGGTGTTCACACCTCAACTGCTAGAAGAGGGCCTCATCCTCCCTGATTGAACTAACCTCGTTATCTCTAGACTGATTCTTGCCTGCATATTTATACCTGCCTCTGGAAATTTCCACTACATGCATCTGACAAAGTGGGTATTCACCCACGAAAGCTTATGCTCCAATACGTCTGTTAGTCTATAAAGTGCCACAGGACTTTCTGTGAGTCCTGTGGAACAGGGGCTAGCACTCCAGGGGGTCACTCAGAGGAATCGGGGGTTGCAGTGTGCCTATTGCTTACTTGCAGAGAGACAGCAGGGCCTGTGTAGGCTGAGAGGAGAGTGCTTATGTTGCCCATGGCTGGTGGAGTGAGAGAGTTGACCCCAGGCAGGCACAGACAGGGTTTCCTCATGCTAAGAGCAGATGGTAGTGAGGTGCCTCCCAACCTGGCTACCCCTGGGAAGTGTCAGTGTCTTTCTCAGACATTCCTCATCCCTAGGTTTCTCCCTCTTTGACGTATCTGGGGGTTGGGTTATTTTCTCCGGGCTTATTGCCTGCATTTTTCCAAGATGACTCTCACTTTGTTTCCTGCCCACGGCTCTAACCTCTGTAGTTCCTTTTTATGTCACTTCTCTGTCCTCACTGGGATGTGCAGCTCCTCCTGACAAAGTATCGTGCAGTTTGCCATTTTTAATAACAAGTTCTTTCATTCTTCTTCCAGATCGGTCATAAAGATGTTAAATAAGAGCTGCTCTGATATTGTTCTCTGCATCACCCGTCATCTCAGTATGTTGTCTTAAGTTTATAGCTGTCCTATGCTTTTCAATCCATTTAACAATGCTTCTATCCAAGCCAATTTTAATTAATTAGGAGAGCAACATTTTGTGCCCCTGTATTTCTAATTTTAGGATTTTGTACTGGTGCTCATCATGGAGTCTTCAGCTCTTTTCCTTTCTTTGGTTATGGGAAACAGCTTGGGGTAAGGTGTGTTGTTTGATTGGCTTTTGTTCTCCTCCTCTGGATCTGGTTAGAGAACCTTTATCAAAGGGGAAGGTCTTGCATTGTGATCAAGACTCTGGATTAATCTAATCTGATTTGAAAGTTCACTCTATAGCCAGATCCCCTTGGCTGAGACTGCCTGATCCCCAGCCCTCACACTGTGTATTGGGCTCTGTGACCTGCCTTGTTCCAGAGGAATGCAAATGGCTTGTTGGGTTGTAGATGGAAATACAAAACCAGGAGCTTTCAGTCCATGCATGCTACACTGGGTGCTGGACCTGTGGGATGGGAAAAGGTGGCTCAAAGTCACTGGTGTTCCCTCATCTTGGTGGCAGCCATGATAAGGTGACCTGATTTTTCACACTTGCTGTCTGTACGGGGGTGGGGGGTAATAGGAGCCTATATAAGAAAAAGCCCCAAATATCGGGACTGTCCCTATAAAATCAGGACATCTAGTCACCCTAAGCCATGACCAGTTTGGTCCCAGCATAAATTAGAGTAGTTTCAGGGTTACTCTAACCTACTCTGGGTATTACTGCTTCCTGTGGGCTGTTCTGCTGGTCCAGGATCACAAGGTGCTCCAGACACCCTCCAGGAAAGCCCCATGCAAAATTTAAAAGGCAATTGAGCATTCATGAGTTTTATTGCCAACGCATTTAGTAACAAACTGACTTTTTCTCTCTTACTCCTTTTTCCCCAGATCTGTTTATACAGTAGACCCTCAGAGTTATGAACACCTTGGGAATGGAGGTTGTTCGTAACTGAACAAAACATTGATTGTTCTTTCAAAAGTTTACAGCTGAACTTTGACTTAATACAGCTTTGAAACTTTACTATGCAGAAGAAAAATGCTGCTTTTAACCATCTTAATTTAAATGAAACAACAACAGAAACAGTTTCTTTCCTTGTCAAATCTTTTTTTTTTAACTTTATTTTTACTGTATATGTATCAGAGGGGTAGCCGTGTTAGTCTGTATCCAAGGCTATGGCTACACTGGCGCTTTACAGCGCTGCAACTTTCTCGCTCAGGGGAGTGAAAAAACACCCCCCTGAGCGCAGCAAGTTACAGCGCTGAAAGCGCCAGTGTAAACAGTGCCCCAGCGCTGGGAGCCATGGTCCCAGCGCTGTAAGCTAATCCCCTCAGGGAGGTGGCGCCGCAACCACACTCGCACTTCAAAGTGCTGCCACGGGAGCGCTCCCACGGGAGCGCTTTGGAGTTTCGAGTGTAGCCATGCCCCAAGAGACACTGGCTCTTGATATTGACACCGCCTCATCAATTATTGGGAGTGGACCACATCCACCCTGACTGAATTGGCCTTGTTAACACTGGTTCTCCACATGTAAATTAACTCCCTTCTCTTCATGTGTCAGTATATTTATGCCTGCATCTGTAATTTTCACTCCATGCATCTGAAGAAGTGGGGGGTTTTACCCATGAAAGCTTATGCCCAAATAAATCTTAGTCTTCTAAGGTGCCACCGGACTCCTCGTTGTTTTTGTACTGTATATGCTTTTTTGTTTTTTGTCTCTGCTGCTCTTTGGGGCCATGTCTTAATTGTGGTTTTTTTGTTTGTTTTTTGTTGTTGTTTTTTTGTAAAGCACCTGATACACTGAAGGCCAAACTTCAGCCTCTCAATCTATGTGCCTTTTGTATCTGGGGTTTGACTTCTTGAACCAAACTCTCTCTGTAACTTGAGGTTTTCTATACGATAGTGTGTAGCTATACTTAAGAGACTCATAACATTGTTCAGAAGGACATGCCATCCAGGGAACATCCCCAACTGATCTCCTCCTTTCACAGACTGGACTCCTTCCTAGTCTGGGTCCAGCAATCACTTACACCCCCGTAGTTACTGTCCTTTGTTCCAGTTTCTTTCAGGCATCTCTTTGGGATGGAGAGGCCATCTCTTAAGACAGTTGAAGACAAAATGGAGAGGCTTCCAGGGCCTTTTATATTCTCTCTTGTGGGCGGAAACCCCTTTGTTCTTCTGTGCAAAGTCACAGCAACAAGATGAAGTTTATAGCCACCTGGGCAAGTCACATGTCCATGAATGATTTAGCTTTTTGCAGGCCGACGCCATTGTTTACATGTTAGTTTGAACGTTCCCAGGAAAGCTCAGATGTGGATTGGCGTCTCCCAAAGTCCATTGTCAGTTAAGTGTTTCTTGATAGGACTATTCTCAGTAAGTGCCCATTCTCAAGAAGCTGACCAAATGCTTCACTGAGGCTACTTAGAATCAAACACATTGAGATACAAGTACATAGCCAATATTCATAACTTCAAATACAAAAATGATACACACATACAGACACCATAATCATAACCAGCAAACTACAACCTTTCCATAGACATCCCACTTGACCTCCTCTGTACAAGACCTGGTGCAACCATAGGACCCTGGTTGCAACAATGATCTATACGGTCACAGTTCATGTCAATAACGTCACACCGGTGTCAAGCGGAGTGCCCCAGGGGTCGGTCCAGGGGCTGGTTTTGTTCAACATCTTTATTAATGATCTGGATGAGGGGATGGATTGCACCCTCAGCAAGTTCGCAGATTACACTAAGCTGGGGGAAGAGGTAGATACTCTGGAGGGTAGGGATAGGGTCCAGAGTGACCTAGACAAATTGGAGGATTGGGCCAAAAGAAATCTGATGAGGTTCAACAAGGACAAGTGCAGAGTCCTGCACTTGGAACAAAAGAATCCCATGCACTGCTACAGGCTGGGGACTGACTGGCTAAGCAGCAGTGCTGCAGAAAAGGACCTGGGGATTACAGTGGATGAGAAGCTGGATATGAGTCAGCAGTGTGCCCTTGTTGCCAAGAAGGCTAACGGCATACTGGGCTGTATTAGTAGGAGCATTGCCAGCAGATCAAGGGAAGGGATTATTCCCCTCTATTCGGCACAGGTGAGGCCACATCTGGAGTACTGCGTCCAGTTTTGGGCCCCCCCACTACAGAAAGGATGTGGACAAATTGGAGAGAGTCCAACGAAAATGATCAGGGGGCTGGGGTACATGACTTATGAGGAGAGGCTGAGGGAACTGGGCTTATTTAGTGTGCAGAAGAGAAGAGTGAGGGGGGATTTGATAGCAGCCTTCAACTACCTGAAAGGGGGTTCCAAAGAGGATGGAGCTCGGCTGTTCTCAGTAGTGGCAGATGACAGAACAAGGGGCAATGGTCTCAAGTTGCAGTGTGTGAGGTCTAGGTTGGATATTAGGAAACACTGTTTCACTAGGAGGGTGGTGAAGGACTGGAATGGGTTACCTAGGGAGGTGGTGGAATCTCCATCCTTAGAGGTTTTTAAGGCCCAGCTTGACAAAGCCCGGGCTGGGATGATTTAGTTGGGGATTGGTCCTGCTTTGAGCAGGGGGTTGGACTAGATGACCTCCTGAGGTCTCTTCCAATCCTAATCTTCTGTGATTCTATATTTCCCTGGTTCTACGGCCCTACAACGGGCTTTTGTGCCTGGCTCTTCCCACTGGTTCTTATTAAAAATACCAGAACATAACTTGTTTCCTGTTATTTGTAGTGGAAATGGAATCAGCACAAGGAACAGAGCATGGTATTCATGCTGAGTGCCGTCAGCTGAACTCTTCTCCACAATTCTAGGAACTCCTGACTGTGAAGCTGACCTCTGAGAGGTCAGGTTTAGGCTCTAAAGAGTAATGAACACAGATGCAACCCTCAGAGGGAGGCAGAAGGCAGCTATATTCTGTGATAGGGAAGTAGAATCATAGAACCATAAGGTTAGAAGGGACTGCAAGGGTCATCTAGTATAACCCCCTTGCCATGATGCAGGATTTGTTGTGTCTAAACCAGTGGTGGCTCTTCAAGTGCTTGCTCATGTCGATTCCATTCTAGGTGTGTGTGCGCCCATGTGCACAGTTGTCAGATTTTTGCCTTAGCAGTATCCTTAGGGTCGGCTGTGGCACCCTCTGAAGTGCCACACTCATGCGTCAGGTGCCCTATGCCGCTGCACTGCCGTCCCTATGCCCTCTCAGTTCCTTCTTACCACCCATGGTGGTTGGTCTGAGCGCCTCTCTCCCTTGCCTAGCAAGTGGTCAGCAGTTTCCTTCTTCACTTCGTGTATTAGAGCTTTAAATAGTTTTGTTTACAGTAGTTAGCTAGTGAAGTAGTTAAGTACTGTAGTTAGTAAATTCGGGGCATGGACTTTGACCCAGGCAGGGCATGCCCCAGTTTCTGGGTTTTAAGCCCGGGGCTGACTGTAACAGGCCTATGCCTGTTAGTGACCCCCCCATGGCAGCTGTCTGAAGTGCTTGGGGGGATCACATGTAAAAGAGAAGAGTTGCATCTGTAAGAACTTTCATCCCAGGTCACAAAAAGAGCGCAACATCCATTTGAGGGCTCTCCGCCCGGCCTCGGAACAGTCCCTGCTGGACTTGACTCCCAGTGCACCCCCGGCATCGGACTCTACCCAGCACCGATCCCCTTTGCTGGTGCCCAAGAAGGTCGAAAAAGCATGACCTGGCAGCAAGAAGGACCATGTGGCATCGGCTAAAGACCTGTTTGGGCCGCCCGCCCACCCTGGAGCTACATGGGGATACTACCCCCGAGGGATCCCCCATTGACTTCAGGGAGTGGTTGGGAACCCAGACTCATGGTGGAGCCAACGCCTTCTCAGCCCCTCCCAGTGCCCAGAGAGCAAAGGACTCTCCCAGTGCAACCGGTACCGCATGCTGCGATGAACCCGGCATAGGCTCCCTGTGACGGCACCCCCTATAAGGCTTTATGGAAATATGCTTATGAATATATATGACATAACTGTGCTACATATGCCATGTAACATATCTATGTAAAGGTTATGATCTACTGAATCCATTAATCCTATTTGTATGCAGGTATCATTTTTGTACTCAAAGTTATGAATATTGGCCATGTACTGGCTTGATTTCTAAATAACCTTAGAGCATTTGGTCAGTTCCTGGAGAAAGGAATTCGCAAAGTTAAGTGCCCAATCAGGAAGCACTTAAGGAACAATGCATCTGGGAATGCTCCAATCCACATAAGAAGTCTTCTTGGAGACATTCAAGATACCATGTGGGCAGTGGCTTCTGCCTGTAAAAACTGTGAGTCATGCATGGACATGTGACTTGCCCAGGTGACTCCAAAACTCCATCTTGGAGCTGGACTTTGCATAGGAGAGAGGAGGGGGTCTCCACCCACAAGAGAAAGTCTATTTAAGCCCAGGGGAGACCCCTCCATTTTGTCTTCAGCTGGCTAAAGAGAGAGCTTCTCCACCCCCGAAGATACCTGAAAGAAACTGGAACAAAGGACAGTGACTGCAAGGGGTGTAAGTGATTGCTGGACCCAGACTAAAAGGAGATTAGTCTGTAAAAGGAAGCATTCTGGAACCGGTGAGGATCTAATCTGTATTCAGTTTCTTACTGTATTAGACATAGATTTGCGTTTTTTATTTTATTTTGCTTGGTAATTCACTTTGTTCTGTTTGTTACTACTTGGAACCACTTAAATTCTACTTTCTGTATTTAATAAAATCACTTTTTACTTATTAATTAACCCAGAGTATGTATTAATACCTGGGGAGGCAAACAGCTGTGCATATCTCTCTATCAGTGTTATAGAGGGCGAACAATTTATGAGTTTACCCTGCATAAGTTTTATACAGGGTAAAACGGATTTATTTGTCGCCCCGCCCCAGGTCAGATCACCAGCACCATGATCCTGGTCTCCGCCCTCTTGACAAGACTCGCCCAGAGGGAGGTGCCGGTCACCGTACGGTTGGCACCGGTCATCCTCCTGCCGACCCTCTCCATGATGTCGATCACCGTCACCTAGACCACGGGAACGTTTCCCAACACGGTGCCGCTCCCCCTACTCCCGGCACCAACGATCCGCCTATTCAAGGCACCATTCACCCATGGCGTTGGTTAGCTGCCAAACTCAGGCATTGATGGCCCCGCTGTGGTCACCTGAGGAGGATTCCTCTGGCACGGTGAGGGAGTTCAGCCCCTCGCCGAGAGAGTACTGTCACGACTGGGCTCCTGAGGCTGCGTCCACCTCCGCGATGCCATCCTGGCAGCAGGGCAAGGGGTCAGTGCAATGGCCCTATAGGAGTGCCTGGGGCATGCCGGTTATGCCGATGCCCCCTTCGCACCAATCGGTTGCTGCTTCAGACAAGCATCAGATGGCACCAGCGGCAGCACCGGGCTCGGCACGCAAAGCGCAATCAGACACTGGGATGGAAAAGCAGGTACCCACCCCGAGTCTCCTTTCCCCCATGGGGGATGATGCCCCTGGCACTCCCCCAGGGTCCAGTCCTCATCCTCTCCAGATGAGGCTGTGGTGGGTCCTCTCGCACTAGCCCACCAACGATTTTAAGGAGCACCAAGCCCTGCTCTGAGGGGTGACCACGAACTTAGGCCTAGAGGTGGAGGAGATGGCAGAGCAATCGGACACCTTATTTAATGTGCTCTCTGCATCAACCCCTGCATGTGTTGTGCTTCCGGTGCACGAAGGGGTCCTAAATATTGCCAAAGCCCTCTGGCAAACCCCGTCCTCAATCCTGCCCACCTCCAGGAGGGTGAAAAAGAAGGGGTTCGAATACTTGTACACCATCCGCCTCTGGGGTTGTTGGTCGTTTCTGTGGCCAATCAGACAGACAAGGGCAATCCAGTTCCACCCCCAAAAATAAGGAGGCCACAAGACTGGACCTTTTTGGAAGGAAAATGTATTCTACGGCCTGTGTTCAGTTCAGGGTCATGAACCACCACGCTCTTTTGGGGAGATATAACTTCAACTTATGGGACTCCCTCCATAAGTTCAAGGATTCCATGCCCCAGGATGTGGCCCAAGAATTTGGGGCCCTTGTTGAGGGTACTACAGCAGCTCAGTGTTCCCTCCAAATAGTGTGGGATGTGGCCTATTCGGTGGCCAGGATGGTCACCTCAGCAGTGGTCATGAGGTGCAGTTCCTGGCTTCAGACTACAGGCCTGTCCCAGGAGATGCAGTGCTTGATCCAGGATCTCCCGTTTGATGGGGTTGGACTCTTTGCAGAGCAGATTGATGCGAGGCTGCACGGACTAAAGGACACTCGGGCCACCCTCCACTCACTGGGGTTGCATACACCTCAGTTGGCGAGGAAGCAGTTCTGGCCACACCCGCTGCCAAGGCCTGGGCAGCCTCGACAGGGATCTGCAAGGAGAAGGGATAGGGACACCAGTTTTAGTCGTTGCTGCCCTTCCTCCTCCCGTTCACCCACACAACCCGGCCCAGCATAACATCATGGGGGCCAGAAGCGTTTGTTTTGAGGGTGCAGTCGAGAGTGTCGCCCCAGTCAGCTCCCTGGATCCGTCTCATCCTTTCCTCAACCGTCTTTGTCCCTACAGTTCGGCCTAGTCGTGGGTCACCTCAGACCATTGGGTGCTAGAAATTGTATCTCTGGGCTACACCCTGCAATTCTTGCTCCCCCTCTCTTCCCCATCCCTCTTCAGGGACCCTTCTCAAGAGTGACTCCTCGTTCAGGAGGTCGACAACCTCCTGCAGCTGGGGGCAGTGGAGGAGATCCCTCGGGAAATGAGGGGGAAAGGATTCTACTCCCGCTATTTCCTAATCCCAAAGGCAAAAGGGGGCCTAAAACCCATTCTGGACCTGTGGCGACTCAACAAATATCTCAAGAGTTGAAGTTCCGCGTGGTTTCTCTGGCCTTCATCATCCCCTCCCTGGATCCGGGAGACTGGTACACCGCTCTCGACTTGAAAGACTCCATGTGGGGCAGAGCCTTCCTTCCGGAGGCTCATTTCCGAGCCATGTCGGATGTGATCTCCCGTGTAAGGGGCCACCCGCTCACCACCACCCGCACTTGCCTGAGATTGTTAGGCCATATGGCAGCCTATACTTATGTGGTCCGTAATGCCTGGCTCCATCTCTGGCCACTGCAGGCGTGGCTGGCATTGGTCTACATCCCCAACAGGCACAACCTAGACCTGGTGGTCAAGGTGCTGGACCACATCCGGTCATCACTGGCGTGATGGTTGGACCCCAGATCGGTGTTGGGGGGAGTTTCCTTCGCAGCCCCATCCCCATTGCTGCCCCTGGTTTCTGACACCTCAGACCTAGGCTGGGGAGCCCACCTGGGCGAGTTCAGCACACAAGACTGCTGGTCATGGGTCGACCGCTCCCTCCACGTAAATGTCAGGGAGCTCAGAGTGGTACACTTGATCTGTCAGGCTTTTCGGTCCCACTTGAAGGGCAAGGTGGTTCAAGTCCTGACGGACAATACTGCCACGATGTTTTATATCAACAAGCAGGGCGGAGCCAGGTCATCAGCCCTTTGCCAGGAAGCTCTCCGGCTCTGGGACTTTGTGTGTACAGCATGCTATTCATCTCATGGCTGCGCACCTCCTGAGGACCAGGAGCGTATAGCAGATGGCCTCAGCAGAACCTTCTCGTCTCGCCACCAATGGTCTATACACCCCGAGGTGGTCAGCGTGATCTTCCGAAAGCGGGGATCTCCCCAAGTGGACTTGTTTGCGACTCGCCAGAACAGGAAATGCTACATGTTCTGCTCATGTGTAGGGATCAACAGGGGCTCCTTGTCAGACGCCTTCTTACTCCTGTGGTCAGGGGCTCTGATGTACACTTTCCTGCCAGTGCCATTGATCCACAGAGTCCTCATGAAGATCAAGCAGGACAGGGGAAAAGTGATCCTGATAGCCCCGGCTTGGCCTCGCCAACATTGCTTCGGCACGCTTCTGGACCTGTCAGTGACGGCCCCGCTGCAGCTGCCTTTCTGGCCAGATCTCCTATCCCAGAACCATGTCAGGCTCCTGCACCCAAACCTGGCAGCGCTGCACCTGACAGCTTGGTTGTTGCATGGTTGTATGCCAAAGAGCAGGAGTGCTCGGCCTGTGTCCAGCAGGTCCTGTTGACCTCCACCAGAGCAACCTACTTGGCCAAATAGAAACTGTTCACATGCTGGGCCTCGACCCAAGGTAGGCCTGAGCAGGCCTCGTTGCAGTCAATCCTTGACTACCTTCTGCATCTCAAGCTCCAGGGCATGTCCCTTTCATCAATTAAGGTCCACTTGGCCACTGTATCAGCCTTTCACCCCCCATTCCAGGGCAGGTCGGTCTTTGCTCATGACCTGATGGTCCGGTTCTTGAAAGGTCTGGAGCGACTCTATTCCCATGTCCGAGACCCCGTCTCTCCGTGGAACCTAAATCTAGTGCTGATGCAGCTCATGAGAGCTCCCTCCGAGCCCTTGGCTTCCTGTTCCCTTCTTCTGCTCTCTTGGAAGGTGTCATTCCTGGTGGTGATAACTTCTGCCTGAAGGGTCTCTGAGTTTAAGGCACTTATCTCTGAACTGCCCTATACGGTGTTTTTCAAGGACAAGGTCCAGCACCCTCTGCCAGTTTGAAAAGTCAGTGCCTGTGTTCCATTGTCCTACTGTTCTTACAGTTAGGAAGATTTTTTCTGATGATAGGTCGATCAATGGCTATTAGCCAGGATGGGCAGGAATGGTGTCCCTAGCCTCTGTTTGCCAGAAGCTGGGAATGAGCGACGGGGGATGGATCACTTGATGATTCCCTGTTCTGTTCATTCCCTCTGGGGAACCTGGCATTGGTCACTGTCATAGACTCATAGACTTTAAGGTCAGAAGGGACCATTATGATCATCTAGTCTGACCTCCCGCATGATGCAGGCCACAAAAGCTGACCCACCCACTCCTGGATTAATTCTCTCCCTTGACTCAGCTGTTGAAGTCCCCAAATCATGATTTAAAGACTTCAAGTTGCAGAGAATCCTCCAGCAAGTGACCCCTGCCCCATGCTGCAGAGGAAGGCGAAAAACCTCCAGGGCCTCTGCCAATCTACCCTGGAAGAAAATTCCTTCCCGACCCCAAATATGGCGATCAGCTGAACCCCGAGCATGCAGGCAAGACTCTCCAGCCAGACACTCAGGAAAAAGACTATTAATATCCCATCATTGACCCATGGTACTAATTACCAGTGATGGCACGTTATTGACCTATTGACTAAGATCACGTTATCCCATCAAACCATCCCCTCCATAAACTTATCAAGCTTAATCTTAAAGCCAGAGAGGTCTTTCGCCCCCACTGTTTCCCTCGGAAGGCTGTTCCAGAACTTCACTCCTCTGATGGTTAGAAACCTTCGCCTAATTTCAAGCCTAAACTTCCCGACGGCCAATTTATATCCATTTGTTCTCGTGTCCACATTAGTACTGAGCTGAAATAATTCCTCTCCCTCCTTGCTATTTATCCCTCTGATATATTTAAAGAGGGCAATCATATCTCCCCTCAGCCTTCTTTTGGTTAAGGTAAACAAACCGAGCTCCTCAAGTCTCCTTTCATACGACAGTCTTTCCATTCCCCGGATCATCTTAGTGGCCCTTCTTTCTACCCGTTCCAGTTTGAATTCATCCTTCTTAAACATGGGAGACCAGAACTGCACACAGTACTCCAAATGAGGTCTCACCAATGCCTTGTATAAAGGGACTAGCACCTCCTTATCTCTACTAGAAATACCTCGCCTAATGCATCCCAAGACCGCATTAGCTTTTTTTACGGCCACGTCACATTGCCGACTCATAGTCATCCTGCGATCAACCAGGACTCCGAGGTCCTTCTCCTCCTCCATTACTTCCAACTGATGTGTCCCCAGCTTATAACTAAAATTCTTGTTAGTCATCCCTAAATGCATAACTTTACACTTCTCGCTATTAAATTTCATCCTATTACTATTACTCCAGTTTACAAGGTCATCCAAATCTCCCTGCAGGATATCCCGATCCTTTTCCGAATTGGCAATACCTCCCAACTTTGTGTCATCCGCAAACTTTATCAGCCCACTCCTACTTTTGGTTCCGAGGTCAGTAATATTTAGATTAAATAAAATTGGACCCAAAACCGAACCTTGAGGAACTCCACTGGTAACATCCCTCCAACCTGACAGTTCACCTTTCAGTACGACCCGCTGCAGTCTCCCCTTTAACCAGTTCTTTATCCACCTCTGGATTTTCATATCGATCCCCATCTTTTCCAATTTAACAAATAATTCTTCATGCGGTACCGTATCAAACGCCTTACTGAAATTGAGGTATATTAGATCCACCACATTTCCTTTGTCTAAAAAATCTGTTACTGTCAGAAGACAGGATACTGAGCTAGACAGACTTTTGGTCTGACCCAGTATGGCCCTTCTTATGTTCCTGAGATTTAATCTAAATCTGCTGTGCTGTAGTTTGAACCTATTGCCTCTAGTCCTGCTCTCTTTTATGGCAGCCTTTCTTGCTACAAAGATAGAGAAAATTTGTTCTTTCAAGGATTTGAAAACCACTATCATATCCCCCCTCTTAATCTACTCTTTCCCCAAACTAAACATACCCGGTTCCTTCAGCCTTTGCTCATATCGCTTGCATTTCATCCCTTTGATCATCTTTGTCACTCACCTCTGGATCCTTTATTCCTTTCCAGTTTCTCTACATCTGGGATAGCTCAGTGGTTTGAGCATTGGCCTGCTAAACCCAGGGTTGTGAGATCAATCGTTGAGGGAGCCATTTAGGGAACTGGGGTAAAAATCTGTCTGGGGATTGGTCCTGCTTTGAGCAGGGGGTTGGACTAGATGACCTCCTGAGGTCCCTTCCAACCCTGATATTCTATAAAAGGGGGGGATAGCTCAGTGGTTTGAGCATTGGCCTACTAAACCTGGGATTGTGAGTTCAATCCTTGAGGGGGTCACTTAGGGATCTGGGGCAAAATCAGTACTTTATCCTGCTAGTGAAGGCAGGGGGCTGGACTTGATGACCTTTCAGGGTCCCTTCCAGTTCTATGAGATAGGTATATATTATATTATTACTGGTGACCAAAATTGGACACAGTTCTCCAGCTGAGGCCTACACAGCACCAAGTAGAGCGGTACTATCACCTCCTGTGACTTGTATGCTATGCCTCTGTTAATGCAACCCAAAATTGCTCTCTCTGCTCCTTCTTATACATTTTTAACCTTTTGTCCCAGAACATACAGAAATGGAGATATGGAAATGAGGTTGCTATTCTATACCAACTACAAGTGGCCATTTGCTTTATTTGCTAGAACTAGGGGCAGCTCAGGTGTTTCTAGAGTTTTCTCCAAAATGAGTCCCTGCCATCCATGTTGAGGGAGAGCAACTCACATGGCTTTCTAAGGGCCTGACACACAAACCATGAAAACAAAGAAAAGCAGAAACGTAACTGGAAACCACAGGCATAGGAAGTGCTTTATGATGCCTTCGCCCTGCACAGATGAACCCAATGGCTGCGCCCAGGGTATGTGTCCTCCTCTTCACATGCACAGAGCCAGAGATAGTTATGCCCAGAGAATATGCGCCCCTCCCTCTCTCCCCCATCTCCACACACTGGCCGGAACAGAAAGTGACTTTGCCCATAGGACATGCTCTCCCCAGGCTAGGCCAGCCTCCCATCCTGTTTGTAGTTCTGCCAGTTTGCTACAGTTTCCTGTTCTGATGGGAAGTGAAACTTAAGAGAGGAAAACTGTCTGTGCATGAAGAAATCTCTCTAGGGCTCTCCTCATGCAACTCCTTCTCTGTGCTCATCGGCACAGGCTTCTGCTCTTTGTATTTTGTTGCCTGAGGCATTTTGGGTAGCTGAGAATTTCTTAATAAGCAAAGACTCACGGGAAGAGGGAGAGTGGGGAGCCCCATTATTATTTAGCACGTTTGCATGGCATGTACCGGAATGCCTGGCCCTGGGGAGAGTCTGCATTGCTGAGGTTTGGCAGGCGGCTTGTGGCACCAGGATCTTTTTAAGGCAGGAGAGGATGTTTAGTGGTGGGAGGGTTGGTGAAGGAAGTGAAGTGTCTAATCACCGCACAGCGATTGCATATTGCCAGGGCCAGGGAACGCTGCAATTGGATGCGTTGCTGGGATTGGAGTAGTGTTTGGATTGCGCTGGTGTGTGGCAGTTCCTTGTGCCAGCGCTTCCTGATGGGACCATCAGCTTCGGCAGTGTCTAAGATTTAATTGAAAAATGAAATGTCTGGCCTTTTTGGCTGGGAATAAGAACAAACATATTGGGTCAGCCCAAAGGTCCATCTAAGCCAGTATCCTGTCTTCCGACAGTGGCCAATGCCAGATACCCCAGAGGAAATGAACAGAACAGGTAATCAAGTGATCCATCCCATCACCCATTCCCAGCTTCTGGCAAACAGAGGCAAGGGACACCATCCCTGCCCATCCTGGCTACTAGCTATTGATGGACCTATCTCCAGGAACTTAGCTAGTTTTTTTTGTTTTTGTTTTTTGAACCCTATTATAGTCTTGGCCTTCACAACCTCCTCTGGCAAGGAATTCCACAGCTTGACTGCGCTGCGTGAAGAAATACTTCCTTTTGTTTCTTTTAAAACTGCTGCCTATTAATTTAATTTGGTGACTCCTAGTTCTTCTGTTATGAGAAGGAGTAAATAACACTTCCTTATTTACTTTCTCCACACCAGTCATGATTTTATAGACTCTATCATATCCCCCATTAGTCGTGTCTTTTCCAAGCTGAAAAGTCCCAGTTTTATTAATCTCTCCTCATATGGAAGCTGTTTCATACCCCCTAATCATTTTTGTTCCCTTTTCTGAACCTTTTCCAATTCCAATATATCTTTTTTGAGATGGGGTGACCAGATCTGCATGCAGTATTCAAGATGTAGGTGTACCATGGATTTATATAGAGACAATATGATATTATCTGTCTTATCTATCCCTTTCCTAATGATTCCCAACATTCTGTTAACCTTTTTGACTGCCATTGCACATTGAGCGTATGTTTTCAGAGAACTATCCACAATGACTCCAAGATCTCTCTCTTGAGTGGTAACAGCTAATTTAAACCCTATCATTTTATATGTATAGTTGGGATTGTTTTCCAATGTGCATTACTTTACATTTATCAACATTGGGCAACAAAATAGCAGATGAAATTCAGTCACCCAGTTTTGTGAGATCCCTTTATAACTCTTCGCCGTCTGCTTTGGAATATCTCGTGATCCAGTGTGAATGGGGGGGAGGTTGAGTCAGAATGAAACAGCTGCTTTAAGGGCAAATGCTCCCCTCCTTCCTCAGGTGTGGTAGCTCTAACCAGCAGGATCATTGTGCTTTCTCTGTAGGGCAGGGGTCATGGAGGGGAGGCCACACAGGGGAACTGCACACAGGAAAGTTTAGTGACTGGTGAGGGGGTTCAGAGCACTGGCCAGATCCACAGCCCTTAACTCTCCATGTAGGCAATGCGAAAGGGCTTCATGGCCTGTAGTAGCAGAA
Source organism: Platysternon megacephalum (assembly GCA_003942145.1). NCBI lineage: Eukaryota > Metazoa > Chordata > Testudines > Platysternidae > Platysternon > Platysternon megacephalum. Next base: position 246,626 of record QXTE01000232.1, read on the forward strand.
CAGGTGTGCAGCTGCTCAGCGCTGAATGATGGGGATAGTTCCTTTTCCCTTGGCACCTCTTAGATTTTTTGTGCAAAGTCCAATTACTCATGCTTTGCATGGGCCTGGGAAGAAGGTCAGTATATCTGAGGTCCCCTTCGCTCCATGTAAACAAACTGGGAAGTGCAGCTGGGGCGGCTATCTAGTGGTCTGAGCTGTCTGTGCTGTTGGAACAGAGACTGATTTAGTGGCAAGAATCAGAGGGGTAGCCGTGTTAGTCTGGATCTGTAAAAAGCAACAGAGAGAGGAATGTGCTTGGTGCTGATGCAGTGAATGGGGAGATTGTCAGAATGTCCTGGCTGGGTCACAGGGAAGTCCTGTCTGTAACCTCCATGACATCACTTCATCGGAAACAAACCGTCTCCTCGCTGCCAGCACACACACAAAACATGGGATTCCACACTGAGCACAAAGCCCCAGTATGTCCACTTCCAGGCTGCACAATCTGCTACGGGGGTGGGGGAGGGAGAGGGAGAGGGAGAGCCTGATTGTTCCTTCATTTCAGGAACTGGGGCCTCTCGGCTTTTGCAGTTACAAGCATTCTTGGGCTTGCAGGATTGCCGCAGGCTCTCTGCCCAGGGTCTCCGATGATGTGCACAGATACCATGGGCCTTATACCCTAATATCCACAGTAGTTAATAACAATCAGAGAGCCAACATCTGGCTGGGCAAGCAGCAGTAGCTCACTGTTCATGGAGGATCAGACAGTGCTGTTAATTCTGCCTTGGGACATGTGGGATCCTGCCCCACTTACAAAAGAGAGAAGAGAAAAAAGCAGCCTAAAATAAATTTTTCTCCATCCCAGGCCCAGGCCCCAATCACAGCTCTGAATGTAACAGAAGGGTCCATGGAACAGTGGCCGCTCTGGTGCCCAATGCAGTGCTGTGTGCGCGTGCTCAGTAAAGTGGTTGCAACAGTCGCAGGGCAGCAAGAGCAGGGGTATGGAACACTGAGTGAACGTGAGCATATGGTGATTGCTGCACCCCATCTGCCTGACTTAGAGCCATTGTGGGTCGCAGCCTCCTGAGCCACAGGCGTCACACTGTCAGAGTCTCACTGAGAAACAGGCTTGTTTCTTGCAGATGATGGATTAAAATAAACTGTTTTAAAAAATCTAATCTAATTTTAAAGACTCCAAGTGATGGTGAATCCACCACCTCCCCGGTGAGCTGTTCCAATGTGTACTCACTCTGACTGCTAGGAACTCGCATCTTATTTCAAGGCTGAATTAGCCCAACTTCAACGTCCGGCCATTGGATCTTATGCCTTTGACAGCAAGGTTGAAAACCCCCTTGCTATCAGATCTCTCTTCCAGGTGGAAGTACCTCTGTACTGTGGTCAAGTCACCTTTCAACCATCTCTTCAATAAACTGAATAAGTTTAGTACTTTTAGCTTCCCATTGTGAGGCTTATTTTCCTGCCCCTGGATCACTTTTGTGGCCCTCCTTTAAACTTTCTCTAGTATTTCCACATTCTTCTTGAAGAGATCCCAGAACTGGACACACTATGTTCGTGGTGGTCTCACAAATGCTGTGTACAGAGGTAAGATCACTTCCTACTTCTACTTGATAGTCACCTTTTTATACATCCAAGAACAACAATAGCTCTTTCTGCCACTGCACTGCAATGAGAGCTCGTGTGGAGGTGATTGTCTGCGATGACCTTCTCTGAGTCTGCTTTCCAAGACACAGGCTCCCATCCTGTAGGACTGTGGTTCTCAAACTTTTTCTTTCGTGGACCACTTGAAAATTGCTGAGGGTCTCGGCGGACCACTTAATGATCTTTCCAAATGTTGTTTGTACCATTAGCTAACTGTTGTAAAGCGCTTTGGATAAAAGTGCTATATAAAAAAAACTTAATAATAATTAACTTTTTTTTTTGTTCTACAAATAAAAGCACACAACTCATATTTTAATATCAGTAGTGTTACCTTTCTAATGCGATGGATGTGCCCTCTTTCCCCCACCACAGCAGCCCCTGAGCTGGGGCTGGGAAGGAGGGGGGTCTCTCTCTGGCAGCCGCAGCCCTGCTGCAGCTGGGGAAAGTCACCTCTTTCTCTGGCCGCCGCAGCCCTGCACATCACAAATTCCTTCCACCCCCTCTTCTCACCCCACTGCCCCTCCCACCTACCCCCTATTCCCCCCAAGGCCATCACTTCACTTTACATGTGCATCTTCCCCATGGTCCAGGCACCTAATTAGTGGAGCCATGCCTGCGTGGCTCCACTAATTAAGTGGGTGGCTCTTCATTCTCTCGTGTGCAGCTGCCCAGGCGCGCACCTGACAGGGAACTATCCGCGGACCACCTGAATGGAGCTCTCAGATCACTGGTGGTCCACAAACCACAGTTTGAGAACCTTCGCTGTAGGAATAACCTGCAATCTTAGTTCCTAGATGTACTGCATTTGGCTGTGTTAAAACACATTTGTGACACATTTACAAGCACAGTCCCTGCTCCAGTGAGATTAAATCTAAGGACAGAGCCCCATGTACTGTTCTGTTTCACAGCCATAAAACCCGTTGCAGAATCATGCTCCAGAATTTGAACTTACAAAATATTTTTAAATGAATGTAGCCCCTATAGTTGTGAATAAAATCTGCCAAACATTATAAGAAAGCTTGAGTATAAACCAATCTTAGTTAAGCAACTGCTTAGCTGATTACCTGTACCATGTTTCTTAGGGTTTGTTGGATTAATAATATTTGAAATTTATTAATATTGATATGGGAAATTACCAAACATCAATTTAACTAGAAATTCCTTTATTAAATCAAAAAGGCCAAATGGTATTCATAAAATTGCTCTAAACATGCCTAAAAAGCCTAACTAATAAGCAATATACTACCTCCAAACAATAACAAAACATTTATAAGCATTTGATCCAAGATACTTACAAACAGGCTAAACCCAGGGGTCCTTAGGCCATCCTGGTTGGTTCCAACATGGGCAGGCAGGTGTTAGCAATGGATCCTTTAAGAGTTAACTTTTTATTCCCTTTAACAAACAAGAGATGTCATGGCTGAGTACTGACTTCAGATGAAAACCAATTGGAGACAGTTCAACCTTATTTCCAGTCTTAATCCAGATAAGATTTACAACCACCTCTCTCCCCAAGGCGTTAGAATATCAGGGTTGGAAGGGACCTCAGGAGGTCATCTAGTCCAGCCCCCTGCTCAGAGCAGGACCAATTCCCATACAGATTTTTGTCCCAGATCCCTAAATGCCCCCCTCAAGGACTCTGTTCATCACCACAGCAGTGCACGGGGCCCATAGCATGAGCCAGGATGTGGCCCCTTGTGCCTCGGCTACTGGCGTTCAGGTTTAAGAGCAAAAATCAGCTCTTAAATGTGGACGCATGAAGGAAAGCATTACATGTTAATCAGAGTTTTGTGTGTGTTGTATTCTGCACAAAGGTCCTGTAATTCATGGTGAGTGGAGAGAGGTTCATGCTATACCTCCCCCTAATCCCCTATCGGGTTATTGAGTGGTTGAGCTGAATTGCAGAAGCAGAGGTTGATTCCAGGTACCTGCCGCCCACTCAGGTGAAATCTCTTTCAGTACTGGCAGAGCTCCTCTTTTAAATAGTAGCTGAGTTTTGGACTTAGAACAGCTTCTCGGGTCATTGTCTGGGAAATGCTGGCTCCTGTAACAGGGAAGTTCCTCCTCCCTCTGCACCTTCATGTTAGCACCTGCTACAAGCCCAAGGCCTGAGACTGCTCTTAAATGCAAGTCCTGGTGCAGACTAAGCCAGGTTGGCCCATAGCAGGACATTTCTTTACAGGGGTATAGTCCTGACTTTTTTAAGTTCAGGAGACTAGGAGTGGATGGGTCACTACACAAAGTAATTTTCCCTCTCTTGATATTCACCCCTTCTTGTCAACTGTTGGAAATGGGCGACGGCCACCTTGATTGCATTGGCCTCATTAGCACTGATCCCCCACGTGATAAGGCAACTCCCATCTATATATATATATACACACACACACACAGAGTGGTTTGTGCATTGGCCTCCTAAACCCAGGGTTGTGAGTTCAATCCTTAATGGGGCCATTTAGGGATCTGGGGCAAAAATCTGTCAGGGACAATACTTGGTCCTGCTGTGAAGGCAGGGGACTGGACTCAACTCAATGACCTTTCAAGGTCCCTTCCAGTTCTAGGAGATAGGTATATCTCCATATTATTATATACTGCTTACTGTATTTTTCACTCCATGCATCTGATGAAGTGGGTTTTAGCCCACAAAACCTTATGCCCAATTAAATGTGTTAGTCTCTAAGGTGCCACAAGATCTTCTCATTGTTTTTGTGAGGACAATAGCACTCAAACGTGCAGGAACATTGTTCCCGAGCCACTAGCGTCCTGTTTCTGTATCACATACAAGATGCCTTTGTTTACAGCTGGTTTTCTGGTTTGTTTGTCTTTCCATCTATATTTAGTGGGAAAGTAGCTGTGAGCTGGGCAGGGGGCCTTGCACCCGGAGCAGGATCTCCTGCTGATCAGGGATTTCAGGTATTCATGATATTTGACGGGGCTCTCTTATCTTCCCTGAGTTCTTGGCCTATACACTGAGGGGAACAGTCCTGCTTTCCCTGACCAGTTCCCATGTCAGTGACGTCTCTGTCCTGGCTCATTTCTCTGAATGCAGTGAGATCCTTGTGGCAGAATCACTCATCAGCCTTGCCAGCATCATTCTCGCTGATAACTAACTTGGAACCAGAAAAGCCATTGGATCCTGTTTTGTTCTGGGACCTGTCCCAACGGCTGAACTGGGCCAGCATGAGACCCTGCAAAAAACAGAGACCAAAATTAGAAGCAAAGGCAGGGATGCCTGAACATCTGGGCTGGGCTCCAATCTCTGGGGTGGGGTGCTTGATGCCTGTCCAGCTGGGCTGGATTCCAACATTGCGTTGGGGAGGGGGCAGTGATGTACTGGCTGTGACCATGTATGACGCTGTTTCACTTATGCTGGAAGTGCAGGGTGAAAGAGCAGATCTCCGGCACTGTGGGGTTGCTGAGTGGACATGGGTCATGAGTTTACACCGACCTGTATCGTTAGGGTTCCCAAATCGACTGTATGCTCTGGGGAAAGCCCGAGTGCCTCAGTCACGTGGGCAGCAGTGGGTGCAGCACTGCCCCATACCAGTACAGAGCTGAGTGGTGTTTGCAGGGCACCACACAGTATTCAAGAATTTAAGTGAATAAGGTGCCCCAGGGCAGCTCAGACTGGGTCAGCAGAGCACTTGCTGCTCACATGAACATCCTAGCTTCTCCTGTACAGCTGTTTCTAGCTGTGGCAAGGAGGTGTTTCCCTACAATGGAGAAACAGCTACTAAGGGGAAGCCCAGCAGCATCTACCTCCACAGGGTCTGCTCCACCCACAAGAGGAGGGCTGCTAGGAACCTATAGCCGCCTCTGGGAGAGCGTCACAAGCCACCAGCAGGACCAATTCGACTGGGGTCTGGTGGCAGAGCCAGGATGCTCCTCAGTGAGGTACTCCAAGGGGGAGAAAGGGCTGGGAGGGGAGAAGGGGCTGGTGGGGGCAGGAGGAGACAGGGCCAGGTGGAGCTGCAGAAAGGAGCTCACTTTGATTTAATGTTTTTCTATGTCCACCTACAAAGGAGACAAGGTGGGATGGAATGGGATACAGGAAGGTGACTGGACACAGCCATGGAAATGGGACAGAGGGGAGTGGGGGAAGATGACTGGAACCCGGATGGAGTCAGGGGAGGGAATGACTGGATCCAGCCTGGGAGATGGGGTGGAGGGGGAAGGTGACTGGAGATGGGATGGGGTGGAGGGGAGGGTGACTGAAGCCGGTGGGGGGCTGAGGGGGGAAGGTGACGATGGAAGGTGACTGGAGCTTTGATGGGGCGGGGAGAGAGGTGACGATGGGGGTTGGGGGGGAAGGTGACCTGGAGCCAGGATAGGGTATGGGGGGGAAGGTGACGATGGGTGATGGGAGGAAGGTGACTGGAGCTGGGATGGGGGGTGGGGGGGAAGGTGACTGGAGCTGGGATGGGGGATGGGGCAGAGGGAAGGTGACGATGGGGGGGAAGGTGACTGGAGCCGGAATGGGGTGAGGGGGGAGCTGGGATGGGGGGTAGAGGGGAAGGTGAGAGGAGCTGGGATGGGGGGTAGGTGACGATGGGGGATGGGGGGGCAGGTGACGGGGGCGGCGGGGGGGGGCGGGGGGGGGCGGGGGGGGCGGGGGGGGGTGGGTGGGGGGGAGGGTGCGCCGGGGGGGGGGGGGGGGGGGGGGGGGCGGGGGGGGAGGGTGACTGGAGCCGGAATGGGGTGAGGGGGGAGCTGGGATGGGGGGTAGAGGGGAAGGTGAGTGGAGCTGGGATGGGGGGAAGGTGACGATGGGGGATGGGGGGGCAGGTGACTGGAGCCGAGATGGGGTATGGGGGGGAAGGTGACAATGGGTGATGGGAGGAAGGTGACTGGAGCTGGGATGGGGGATGGGGCAGAGGGAAGGTGACGATGGGGGGGGAAGGTGACTGGAGCCGGAATGGGGTGAGGGGGGAGCTGGGATGGGGGGTAGAGGGGAAGGTGAGTGGAGCTGGGATGGGGCGGGGATGGAGGGAAGGTGACGATGGGGGATGGGGGGGAAGGTTACGATGGGGGCGGGAAGTGACTGGAGCTGGCATGGGCTGCGGTGAGGGGTGATTTCAGAAGAGGCTGCACTGGGGGGGGGGGAGGGTTGAGACCCCCACTCCGTACAGTGCCAGGAAGGCTGCATATACTGCTCACAGTGAGCCCAAGTAGTGGTTGCCATGGGAACCACAACTTTCTGTATTGCCCGCCTTTGTGCATAGTGTTAAATTACGTGCAAGTTTGTGTTAATGTATGTTGTGAAGAACAGGTTTGAAGGGGCTACCTGGGCCTGTTGCTGCTGCCCCTGCATTTTGTTATAATCCACATTTGGTTGATGTGGCCTTGCAATCACGTTCTCGACTGTACTTGCCAGATCCTGCCATGGCCTCTCCCTGGGCAGGCCACTCAGACATCCTGTGCTGTGGCAGAGAGAAGGAACAGTGATGACTGTCCCATCACCTGCAATAGCTGTGGCTGCTGCTCTGAGTGCTTGACATGGTTCCTAACATCCGCTCTTCTTTGCCAGTCACAGGTACCAAACCAAGGACATCCTGGCCTAGAAAGGCCCTGCTCATCCTGGGGTTCCTCTTTGCTTTGGCTGCGATTGCCTTAGTCGCGATGGCAGTGAGTCAGAACAAGCCACTCCAAAAGAATATTAAGGTATTGTGAAGGGGCCATTACAAGAGAAACAGCATCACTGGGTGGGGCATGGGTAGCTCCGAGACACCTCTGAATTTTCATGTGTTTCACCCACCACGTCTTTTGGGTTTTGCTAATTCCCTCTGTTATCTCCCTGAACCTCAAGCATTTTCTCTTCCCAATTTCCCTGTAAAAACAAGCCCATTTCTGATGGTTTTCATAGGTGAATCTGCACTAACCCACCGGTTAGTTCCATTTGTGACACTATAGCTTCCAAGTGCATACTCCCTTTCACAGGTGCCAGCTTCTTCCGGGCCCCCAGGGTGCTCAACCTTCCGCCCCACCCCTTCCCACCCAGTTCTGCCCCCTCTCCCCCAGCACCTCCTGCACGCCACAGAACAGCTAATCGGAGCAGTCAGGAGGCGCTGGGAGGGAGAGGGAGGAGTTGATTGATGGGGCTGCAGACGGACGGGAGGCTCCGGTGGGGAGCTGGCTGCCGGTGGGTGCTGAGCACCGACTAATTTTTTTCCATGGGTGCTCCAGCCCTGGAGCACCCATGGAGTCAGCACCTATGCTCCCTTTGGTGGAAACTTTACAGGCCAGGACTGCCAGAAAGGCCAGTGATCTGCCCCGTTCCTGGGGGCACCCAATACCAGCAGTGTCTCTACTGATGCTCAGTGCATGCAGCTCAGAGCCGGTTGTCAGAGAGAGAGCCTGGAGCACTGGGCCTGGGGCAAGATCTGAGGCCTGAACCAGAGGCTGTGAACCAAAGTCAGGCCATGGATTAAAGCAGATGCTCACAAGTTCGTTGCCCAATACACGACCTTGGCAAAGTTGTTGCTAGTGTACAAGGCACTAGATATTTACATAAATATATTCCAGCTAGTGCGGATCCATCCCCATCTAGTACAAGATAAGATGGTTTGACAGAATAATGAATGGGGAGGTTTTGTCCAAGATATCAGAAACAAGGGGAGGTAACAAACAAATGTCATGAAACACATAAGGTGGTGTATTCTTGTTTGTCGTAGCCTATAAGTGTCGGGGTATTTTGCCTTAATTCTTTGTTCGGCCAAGGGGACAGCAGAAATTCCTGCTGCTGACTGAACTGTTCCTTGCCATAGGGCACTCGTGTTAGTGTATTGGTAACCACCGAGACAGGGCGCTAGAACTGTGCCTTGGCAATAAACCTGGCCGAGTGCCTGTGTCACTGAACCGTGCCTGTGGTCTTTCTTTATGAGTAACATGAAAGTCTGCTGAATGAGTGGGCTGTACTCAAGGTCTGCTAACCAGCTGTCTGTGCGGAACTGGACAGCACGCTGAAAAACACACACACAAGCTGACTGACAACCCTGGCACTAGGCATAAACAGACTAAGCAATTGCTTAGGGCTCTGAGCAGCTCAAGGGGGGTCCCCTATTCGCTTTTTATTATAAGAACTTGCCTGTTTCAGTATTGGGGGGGGGATATTCCTGCTCAGGGCCCCCAATGGGCTAGCACCACCTCGGCTGTAGCTACACTTACTAGTGCTCCCAGTAAGTGAAGAGTGCTCTTGTCCCACTGTCTGGCCCCACTGACTACTATTCACAGTGTCCCGTGCATTGGTCCAGAGATAACTGGTTTGTTTTATCCACAGTACGGGATTGTGCTGGATGCTGGTTCGTCTCACACTAACTTGTATGTGTATGAGTGGCCAGCAGAGAAGGAGAATGACACTGGGGTGGTGCACCAGGTGGAAGTGTGTAAAGTAGAAGGTAAGCCACCAGGGAGGAGGAAGGGGGGAACAGGAGGGGCAATGAGGTGATGAACAGAGAGTGCAGGAGGAGGAGGGGATGGTGAAAATAATGTAATGCTTGTCAACTGGTACAGCTTCCAACCTGCCCTAAATCACTCCTCACCTGTGTAGAGGCCAACCTGCTTCTCCTGTTTGGTTTTGTTAATACAGAAATCAACAGTAAAATGACACAAAGCTAAGCTCTTACCGTCTCCTCAGTGTGGGCTACTCCTAGATTCTGCCCTCAGGACTGCTCCATCCCCACTCTAGATCCTGTCTACCAGAGATCCACTTCCATTTCCCTCATAGCCTGGTGGGGTAAAATGCCATCTGCTGCAGTGAGTGAGCAGAATTCAACTAACTTTTGCAGCAGAGTCAGCACCTGCTAACGGGGAGGTGCAAACACCACCATCCTGTTAGACACCTACTAGCCAGAGCTTTCTATAACCTTGCAAAACAGATAAAATATCCTCAGTCAAATCGCAGTGCCGTAGAAAAAAATCTCTGCTGCAGAAGTGACTTCTGGGGATTCCAGAAGAAATCCCAGCAGGCTGCTGAGAAGTCACCCAGTTTTACTGACCGGAACTACTGTGTCAAGTACATCCAGGACTGGTTAATACACAGTGCATCTCTGATCACATCTACCCTATTCTCCATACAGTTGAACAGTCTAATATGCTCTATAAGAGAAGCACCATATTATCTGCATATAAACATAACTCCAGTTCATCAGGGAAGCTGGTATGTCTGTAGTCTATTCCTTGATTAGTTCTTAAACATAAGAATGGCCAAACGAGCTATTAAATAACCACATAGACCCAGACACCCAGATCATATTCAGGTTGGCAATACTTTCTTAAAATCATTGTGTAAATGGGCCTTTGTGTGATCCAGGAAGCTCTTGGCAGGGCTGGCCCTAGACCAAATGCGCTCCAGGCGAGGAGCGTCTTTGGTCCCCCCCTCCCCATTTGATAAACTTTTGAATACCTTATTTTTTACAGTTACACAATAAAACAAGGTTCACAATGTCACAGTTGGGTTCTCACTTCACTTCAGTTCGTTCTTATATCTCACTGACTGGGAATGCCCCGCCCCTTAGCTATCTGCACGGGCATGGCTGACATCATTCTAGGAGGTTCGAAGAAAACGTAGTTCTCAGAAAGTCTGGAAGGTTCCACGAGATTCTACAAAGGTCCAGAACATTCTAGGAGGTTGGTGAAAAATGAATCCACATACAGAATACCTGAAACATTTTACTTCAAACATTCTATTTTCCCGTTTTTTGCTAACAACAAAAACAGCACTCCGAGCCTGGCATCCCTCACACCTGACATCCCAAGCACTCGCCTGGGTCACCTGCCCCTAAATCAAGCCCTGGTTCTTGGTGCCAGCTGGCATAGGGCACCGGGGGTGCATAGAGTTTTACAGGAATCCCCTGGGTCAGATGCATATTAAGGTCACCAAAGGATGACATGTAAGGTCTCTGTTAAGAGACAGAGCCCCCTGGTCATCATAATCTCTTTGAAATGCATATGCGGATAATATTTAAAGAGTTATGTATCTATACTGGAAATTATGTTCTCATACCCTTGGAGTTAAGGCAGGTAACCATGAGATGACAGGCCTTAAACAGATTCCTTTGAAGCAGGAGATAGCAGACATTTATCTCCTGTCTGGTCATTGTGTCTCACAACATACACGTATGGAGCCAGATGCTGATTAGAAGATTGCAAAGTTGACAAGAAAGGGCAGTCACAGGAAAAACAATCAGCAGAGGGTGACTTGTTTATGAAAAAGAACAAAGGATGGTTCTGATATAAGTAAAGACAGCAAGAGACACCCTGCATCCTTCTCCTAGGCAATAAGTTGACAGGTTGCTTGTCTCATAAAAAGGGATCAGATCCTGCCTGGCTGGAAAACACTGGTGAGCAATACTTCATTAGACATGAGAGCGCCAGTAGTAGGTGAGATCAGTTAGAATCATAGAATATCAGGGTTGGAAGGGACTTCAGGAGGTCATCTAGTCCAACCCCCTGCTCAAAGCAGGACCTAATCCCAACTAAATCATCCCAGCCAGGGCTTTGTCAAGCCTGACCTTAAAAACCTCTAAGGAAGGAGATTCCACCACTTCCCTAGGTAACCCATTCCAGTGCTTCACCACCCTCCTAGTGAAAAAGTTTTTCCTAATATCCAATCTAAACCTCCCCCACTGCAACTTGAGACCGTTACTCCTTGTTCTGTCATCTGGTACCACTGAGAACAGTCTAGATCCATCCTCTTTGGAACCCCCTTTCAGGTAGTTGAAAGCAGCTATCAAATCCCCCCTCATTCTTCTCTTCTGCAGACTAAACAATCCCAGTTCCCTCAGCCTCTCCTCATAACTCATGTGCTCCAGCCCCCTAATCATTTTTGTTGCCCTCCGCTGGACTCTTTCCAATTTTTCCACATCCTTCTTGTAGTGTGGGGCCCAAAACTGGACACAGTACTCCAGGTGAGGCCTCACCAATGTCGAATAGAGGGGAACGATCACGTCCCTCGATCTGCTGGCAATGCCCCTACTTATACAGCCCAAAATGCCGTTAGCCTTCTTGGCAACAAGGGCACACTGTTGACTCATATCCAGCTTCTCGTCCACCGTAACCCCTAGGTCCTTTTCTGCAGAACTGCTGCCTAGCCACTCGGTCCCTAGTCTGTAACAGTGCATGGGATTCTTCCGTCCTAAGTGCAGGACTCTGCACTTGTCCTTGTTGAACCTCATCAGGTTTCTTTTGGCCCAATCCTCTAATTTGTCTAGGTCCCTCTGTATCCTATCCCTACCCTCCAGCGTATCTACCACTCCTCCCAGTTTAGTGTCATCTGCAAATTTGCTGAGAGTGCAGTCCACGCCATCCTCCAGATCATTAATGAAGATATTGAACAAAACCGGCCCCAGGACCGACCCTTGGGGCACTCCGCTTGAAACCGGCTGCCAACTAGACATGGAGCCGTTGATCACTACCCGTTGAGCCCGACGATCTAGCCAGCTTTCTATCCACCTTATAGTCCATTCATCCAGCCCATACTTCTTTAACTTGCCAGCAAGAATACTGTGGGAGACCGTATCAAAAGCTTTGCTAAAGTCAAGGAATAACACATCCACTGCTTTCCCCTCATCCACAGACCCAGTTATCTCCTCACAGAAGGCAATTAGGTTAGTCAGGCATGACTTGCCCTTGGTGAATCCATGCTGACTGTTCCTGATCACTCTCCTCTCCTCTAAGTGCTTCAGAATTGATTCCTTGAGGACCTGCTCCATGATTTTTCCAGGGATTGAGGTGAGGCTGACTGGCCTGTAGGTCTCCGGATCCTTCTTCTTCCCTTTTTTAAAGATGGGCACTACATTAGCCTTTTTCCAGTCATCCAGGACCTCCCCTGATCGCCATGAGTTTTCAAAGATAATGGCCAATGGCTCTGCAATCACATCTGCCAACTCCTTTAGCACCCTCGGATGCAGCGCATCTGGCCCCATGTACTTGTGCTCGTCCAGTTTTTCTAAATAGTCCCGAACCACTTCTTTCTCCACAGAGCGCTGGTCACCTTCTCCCCATACTGTGCTGCCCAGTGCAGCAGTCTGGGAGCTGACCTTGTTCATGAAGACAGAGGCAAAAAAATCATTGAGTACATTAGCTTTTTCCACATCCTCGGTCACTAGGTTGCCTCCCTCATTCAGGAAGGGGCCCACACTTTCCTTGACCTTCTTCTTGTTGCTAACATACCTGAAGAAACTTTTCTTGAAGCAGCCAAGCTAGGAGTGCATTCAGGAGTAGGTATCAGGGTATGTGGAATGGTGGGCCCTTTATTCTTGAACTTTCTGTTCTGATAGTGCAAAGAACCTGAGCCTGCACAGGGAAATTCCAGGCATTTCCCTGATGGGAGCAGAGGATGTTACGTCTGTTTATTTTTGTTGGGTTTTTTAAATTGGTATTTGGAGTTTATTGGTTTTAAGAAATTGTAAATATCATTAATGGGGTGTATAAATACCAACATGGTAGCTGGTGAAAGATGATGTCTGTGCTGGATCAGACAAGAGGTGAGGTGTCGGTACAGTAACTCCTCACTTAACATTGTAGTTATGTTCCTGAAAAATGCGACTTTAAGCGAAACGATGTTAAGCGAATCCAATTTCCCCATAAGAATTAATGTAAATAGGGGGGGTTAGGTTCCAGGGACATTTTTTTTGCCAGACAAAAGGCATTATATACATTTTAAACCTGTGCCATCAGTTATACTAGAGCCACCTCTAGTCATGGGGGGCTCCAAGGTACCTGACCCAGCTGCCAGAGAGCCAGAAGGGTCTCCACAGCCAACCCGACGGGTACCGTTAGGGGAAAAGCCTTCCGATGATCATGAACGCAGCACACGCACACGAGCAACACATCTCAAATGCCTGTCCCACGAGCCGCCTCCTCCTCGCCAGACGAGGCGGTGGCGGGCACCACCACCACCCTTCCGGCGATGGACACCAGGGGACACCAGGACCTTCTTAGAAGAGTAGCCCTAAACCTGAATCTCCTGGCAAAGTGGAAGCATTTTTCCATCTGGTCTCTGCAGAGGAGCACCGAACTGCAGCTAGTGCCAATTCCCCTTGTTTTGCACTACCTGTTTTACCTCAGGCAGCAGGGATTGGCAATATCCTCTCTCAGGGTACACCTGGCTGCCATTTCAGCCTTCCACCCGGGGGCAGTGGGTAGGTCAGTCTTCGGCAATCCCATGGTGGGCTGGTTTCTCAAGGCCTTGGACAGACTTTATTGCCAGGTACGATGACCCGTTCCCCAGTGGGACCTCAACCTGGTCCTGTCCATGTTCATGGGGCCCCCTTTCAATCCCATGGCGACCTGCCCTCTGTCCCACCTTTCCTGGAAGGTGGCCTTTCTGGTGGCCATAACCTCGGCCAGAAGGGTATCCGAGCTCAGAGTGCTGACTTCCGAGCCCCCCTATACTGTCTTTTATAAAGACAAGGTGCAGCTACGCCCTCACCCTGCGTTTCTGCCAAAGGTAGTCTCCCAGTTTCATGTGAACCAAGACACATTTTTACCTGTGTTCTTCCCTAAGCCTCATGCAACTAACAGAGAATGCATGTTCCATTCCCTGGATGTCAGGCGTGCCCTAGCATTCTACACTGAGCGCACAAAGCCATTTCGTAAGTCATTGCAGCTCTTTATTGCAATCGCAGAAAGGATGAGGGGGCTCCCGATCTCATCCCAGCACATTTTATCTTGGATCATGTCCTGTATCAGGACTTGCTACGACCTGGCAAAACTTCCAGCCCCTCCGCTTACGGCGCACTCCACAAGAGCGCAGGTATCGTCCACAGCGTTCCTGGCGCAGGTCCCTATTCAGGACATATACAAGGCAGCAACATGGTCTTCCATCCAGACCTTCACATCGCACTATGCCATTACCCAGTAGGCGAGGGGCGATGCAGCCTTTGGCAAGGCAGTCCTGCTCTCAGCAACCAGGTGAACTCCGACCCCTCCCCCAGGGAAACTGCTTGGAAGTCACCTATTGGAATGCACATGAGCAAGCACTTGAAGAAGAAAAAACGGTTACCTACCTCTAGTAACGGTTGTTCTTTGAGATGTGTTGCTCATGTCTATTCCAAATCCCACCCACCTCCCCTCTGTCGGAGTGTTCCCGCAAGAAGGAACTGAGCAGTCGGCGGGTCGGCAGGGACCTATATACACCACCATGAAGGCGCCCCTCCAGGGGTCTCCACAGCCAACCCGACGGGTACCGTTAGGGGAAAAGCCTTCCGATGATCATGAACGCAGCACACGCACACGAGCAACACATCTCAAAGAACAACAGTTACGAGAGGTAAGTAACCGTTTTTTCTCAGAGCAGACTGATCCAAGCTGCACAGCCTGAAGGACTCCCGGGCAACCATGAAGTCTCTGGGTATTCACACTCCTGCCACCCAGCATAAACACTTCAAACCGCAGCCTCAACAGCAGCTCTCCTACCCTCCTCGACCCAGACAAGACTGCTATAGACGGAGGGGTAGGAATGGCAGGCGCAGACCGTCACACCCCCCATCAGGTCAGGGCCAGGGCCTAACTAAACCTTCCTTGGGCTCTAAGCAGGCCTTTTGAAGGGACTCCTGAGGACGGCACACCCACCATGGCACTGGATCCTTCCCTTTGTTTTATGAATCATCTATCCCACTTCTACCATGCTTGGTCCCAAACGACATCAGACCGTCCTTCGCACGGTAGAGGTGGGATATTCGCTCCAATTCTGCTCCTCCCCTCCTTCCCACCCCCCTTCCCCATCTCTCTTCAGGGACCCCTCTCACAAGCAACTCCTTATCCAGGAGGTGCAATTGCTCCTCACCATAGGGGCAGTGGAAGAGGTTCCTCGGGAGCTCAGGGACAGGGGATTCTACTCCTGTTATTTCCTAATCCCCAAGGCAAAGGGGGGTCTCAGACCTATTTTAGACTTGCGAGGATTCAAGCAGTTCATGGTGAAGTTGAAGTTCTGCATGGTCTCCCTGAACACGATCATCTCTTCCCTGGATCCAGGAGACTGGTATGGTGCCCTTGACATGAAAGACGCATACTTTCACATAGCCATTTGGCCTGCGCACAGACAGTGCCTATGGTTTGTGGTCAACCACAAACATCCATTCATGGTCCTCCCATTCGGTCTATCAACGGCTCCCTGAGTTTTCACCAAGTGTATGTCAGTCGTAGCAGCCTTCCTCCGCAGGAGGCAGAGGCAGGTATATCCCTGCCTCGACAACTGGTTAATACGGGGGCGCTCCAGGGAGCAGGTAGAGTCTCAAGTCCAATTAGTCAGATTCACTTTCGAGAGACTGGGACTCCTCCTCAACGTGAACAAGTCAACCGTGTCACCGATCCGCAGGATAGAGTTCATCGGGGCAGCGCTGGGCTCGGTACAGGCAAGGGCATTCCTGCCAGAGACCCGATTCCAAGCCAGAACAGACGTTATTCAAACCTCAGGCAGTACCCGACCACTACAGCAAGGGGATGCCTGAGTCTCCTCGGCCACTTGGCAGCCTGTATTTACGTGGTCCGACATGCCAGACTGAGGCTCAGACCCCTACAAGCGTGGCTCGCGTTGGTCTACCGCCCGGGGCGCAACAGCCTGGACTCAGTGGTCACTGTGCCAGAGCAAGTACTTGAGTCCCTCCAATGGTGGCTCGACCCTCGGTCAGTGTGCGAGGGAGTCCCCTTCAACAGCCCACAACCCTTTTTGACTTCAGAACCTAACCCCCGCGTAAGATGCGACTCCCCTGTAACTGCTTTTTTTCCAGGTTTCAGAGTGGTAGCTGTGTTAGTATGTATCAGCAAAAACAACTAGGAGTCCTTGTGGCACCTTAGAGACTAACACATTTATTTGGACATAAGCTTTCGTGGGCTAGAACGCACTTCATCAGATGCATGGAGTGGAAAATACAGTAGCAGGTATATATACATAGTATATGAAAAGATGGGAGTTGCCTTACCAAGTGGGGGGTCAGTCTAACGAGACAATTCAATTAACAGTAGAATACCAAGGGAGGAAAAATCACTTTTGTAGTGGTAATGAGGGTGGCCCATTTCAAACAGTTGACAAGAAGGCGGGCTATAGGTGACGGAACGCCACTAGCCATCACCTACGGCCCCCAACTAAAACCTCTCCAGCGCATCATCAAGGATCTACAATCTATCCTGAAGGATGATCCCTCACTCTCTCAGACCTTGGGGGACAGGCCAGTCCTCACTTACAGACAGCCCCCCAACCTGAAGCAAATACTCACCAGCAACTACACACCACACAACAAAAACAGTAACCCAGGAACCAAACCCTGCAACAAACCCCGGTGCCAACTCTGTCCGCATATCTATTCAAGGGACACCATCATAGCACCTAACCACATCAGCCACACCATCAGGGGCTCGTTCACCTGCACATCTACCAATGTGATATATGCCATCATGTACCAGCAATGCCCCTCTGCCATGTACATTGGCCAAACCGGACAGTCTCTATGCAAAAGAATAAATGGACACAAATCTGACATCAGGAATTATAACATTCAAAAACCAGTAGGAGAGCACTTCAACCTCCCTGGACACTCAATAACAGACTTAAAAGTGGCAATTCTTCAACAAAAAAACTTCAAAAACAGACTCCAATGTGAAACTGCAGAACTGGAATTTATTTGCAAACTAGACACCATTAAATTAGGCCTACTGGGAGTGGATGGGTCATCACAAAAACTAATTTTACCATACTAATTTCCCCCTACTGTTACTCACACCTTCTTGTCAACTGTTTGAAATGGGCCACCCTCATTACCACTACAAAAGTGATTTTTCCTCCCTTGGTATTCTACTGTTAATTGAATTGTCTCGTTAGACTGACCCCCCACTTGGTAAGGCAACTCCCATCTTTTCATATACTATGTATATATACCTGCTACTGTATTTTCCACTCCATGCATCTGATGAAGTGGGTTCTAGCCCACGAAAGCTTATGTCCAAATAAATGTGTTAGTCTCTAAGGTGCCACAAGGACTCCTCGTTGTTTTTGTTTTTTTCCATGCTCCCAGGTGTGTTGCTCACAGTTCCCAGCTTCTTTCCAACCAACACACTACCCAAAAGTGTGTGCTCCTGCTCTCTCTCACTCAGCTTTTTCTCAGGGTCACACTATAAGTGCTTCTTTGGCTGTCTCTGGGACTTCCTTGGGGCCTTCTCTGTGGTGTTTCTCCTGCCTCTCTCTCTCACACCCCATTCCCTCCAACAATACCCAGCCCTCTGTGTTTACATTCAGTCCCCAGTCAAACCCCTCAGCCCACATAGCTCAGATTCCTAACCAGCCTTTGCAGGCAGCCTGTGTTTTGGGTGGTGGCTCCTGCTGTTTCAGGTGTGTCTATTCCATAAAGGAGCTCAGGTGCTTTTTACATTTGTTCTGCGTAACGGGCAGCTGTTTCAGCCACCAGCTTCCGTGAAGTTTCACCCACCCCCAACATAAGGATGTGAACACTTACTTGATAGAGGAGGAATTCTTAGCAGTCTATTAGACAAGCTTTAAGGCTGGGTTTAATAGGAGGGTTGCTATTGATGTCTCTCCAGTAGAGGTTAGGAGTAATATGCAGGGTTCACTGTGGGTTGTAGGACTCGGTTAAGAGAGCATGAAATGGAATGTCTTATTCTTCCCCTTCTTCCCAGGTCTGGGGATCTCGGGTTACTCCCAGGACACAGAGAAAGCTGGCCTCTCCCTCCAGCACTGCATGAAAAGAGCTCAGGAAGTGGTTCCAGAACAGCAGCACAGAGAGACCCCTGTCTACCTTGGGGCTACAGCTGGAATGCGGCTGCTCAGGTACTGCAGACATATAACCTTCACCTTCTCTCAGGCCTGGTCTACACTACACAGTTAGGTGTAATGTCAGTGTGTACACACTACAGCCTTGCTCCTGACAATGTAAGTGCCCTACTACACCAACAATGACTCCACCTCCATGGGTACATATGGCTTACCTCGGTGTAGTTAGGGCGACAGTGTCTGTATAGACACTCCGACTGTTGGTTGTCTTGTCAATTTCACAGCAGGTGACTTACGTTTCTAGACATACCCTCAGTGATGGGAAATACCAAGGGCTGATTTCATAACTGGTGCCCCTCAATAGACTGGCATGGAACTGTGCTGGCCCCACACTACACAGCTTGTGTCCTGTTCAGTCCCTCTTCTTCCCATCCACGGGAATGGCTCAGCCACATGTGAGCCCATCCTGCGTGTAGAACAGTACCTTCTGACCAGGGAATCATTGGGAATGAGTGTTCCTGTGTCTGAGACACCAAGGGATATCCAGGGTTCCTCCATCAGCCTTTGCTATCTCTGCCTCACACAATCTGCCCCTCTCTTCTCCTCACCTCAGATTCCCCCTGCTCTCCCCACCAAGTCTTCTCCCTCTCTTTCTGCTTCCTTCCTTCACCACTCTGCTCTGACCCCTTTCCCTGCCTTGACTTTCTTTCCCCCTACAGTGCCCATGCACTGTACTGGCCCCATTACAGGGACGCTCAGATGGTGGTAGTATCATCCCAAACTGGCCCATATGAGTGGATGCCTGGACATCTCTTGTATCCTAGTGAAACGGAGGCATAGCCCCATCCCTACTCCCAGCACCTTGGCTGGCCAGGTTACTCCCAGATGAGTATTGCCTACAGAGACTCCATGGAGGTGGAGTGTGGCATGCTGTTTCTTTTGTAGCAGTGATACAATGGCGTGTGAGGGGAATCCCAGGGTGTGATGTCTAAGACTGCAGTTCTTTCATGGAGGTCGCGGAAGTCACGGATTCCGTGACTTTTTCCGCAACCTCCGTGACTTCCACTGCGGCTGGTGCGGCTGACCTCAGGGCCACCTGAGCACCCCAGGGCCAGCTGCTCGGGTGCCCCACAACCAGCCTCACTAGCCGCTGCTGGAGCAACTCGGGGCCAGCTGCTCCGGAGGTACCTGGGGCCAGCCGCACCAGCCACTGCTTGGGAGGCCCAGGGCAGCTGGCTCTGGGTACCGCGCAAGCAGAGGCTGGTCCTGGGGACCGCCCAAGTAGCGGTCCCAGGGATTGCACCAGGGCCAGTCACACCAGCCACTGCTCGGGAGGCTCTGGGCAGCTGGCTCCAAGGACCGCTGGAACAGCGGCTGGTGTGGTTGACTCTGGGGACCTTCCAAGCAGTGGTCCTGGGGGTGCCCTGGGGACCGCCCGAGCAGCAGTGGTCCTGGGTCAGCTGGAGCAGTGGCTCGGGGTGCCTGGGAGCCGTCCAGAGAGCAGTCCCCAGGAGCAGCGACCAGGGGACAGTCAACCCCCAGCACTGGAGCAGGGCCCCCCACCCCCATCAGGAGCCCCCCGGAGCTGTGGGGCCCAGAAGTAGAGATTTAGTCAGGGGTATTTTTGGTAAAAGTCATGGACAGGTCACAGGCTGTGAATTTTTATTTATTTTCCATGATCTATCCAGAAATACCCATGACTAAAATACACGTGACTAAATGTTAGCCTTAGTGATGTCCTCTAATGGGTGTGCTCAGTGGTGTGTGCCTGTGGGGATTCCTGCCCTGCTTCAGGAAGTGACTGCTGTTGTCGGTGGCAACTGAGTGAGCATCAGAAACAGCAGCAGACAAGCTGGGATGGTGAGACAGTAAGGAATGATGTCACTGAGAACATTAGATCCAGCTTGCACTGTCTGCTGAGTCTATTAGATCCAGCTTGCACTTCTGTCTTACCAAAAGTATCTCAAGTGTGTCCTGGGGGGTAGAGTAAAACCAACAGGCTGCTGAGAGCTTCTAGACTGGAGTCACTCAGTCCTTTCCTCTATACATCCAGCTTGCAGAACAGAAGTATAGCTGACAGAGTCCTCTCTGCAGTGGAGAAGACGCTGCGCTCATCTCCCTTCAACTTCCAGGGTGCCAGAATCATCAGTGGTCAAGAAGAAGGAGCCTATGGCTGGATCACCATTAATTACCTGTTGGGCAGCTTCAAGCAGGTAACATATCCAATAGCCAGGGCAGGTGTAGTGCTCCCAAAATGTGGGCGGGTGGGACCTTGTAAACCATACTTGGCAAGAGGGCTTCTGCCAGCACTGGCTGTTTTACAACCCCTTTTACCAGGGGTCAGAAAGTGACCCCACAAAATTCTTCAGCAATCCACCTTCCAAGGTCTCGTTAGGAAATTAAATGCATCAGCTTTCACATGCGAGGTGGTGTCATGATGGGCTCCACACAATTGGTACAAGCACAATTTGTCAGTGCATTGGAACAGAAAGCTTCTAGAATTCCTCCTGCAGTTTCAGCTAGACAAGGTATCCTCCTTAATTTCCTGTCCTAAATCATTGCTGTGTTCCTTTAAACAGTTACTGTGTTCCACCCCAGAGTGGGAGCATTTCAGTGGCTGGCAGAATGATTCCTCTGTATTGTTGGTAAAGTGTTTGGGGTTCTGTGGCGTACACGGCACTAGAGAGGTGTGTCATATTTTTTTTACTATCTCTCATAGGGATCGTTCAGCTGCAGATTGTGTGTACACCTGCTGTACACCATCTCCTCTCTCTTCTGAACCCTCATTTTGCACCTCTACCCTGTTCTCCTCACACCTGTGCCCTGCTCCAGGTCCCCATGCCTCCCTTCTGCCCTGTGCTACCTTCTCTCTCTCTCTCTCTCCTCCCAACCTTTCCCCTTATTCCTGTTTCTCTCACCCCCAGGCCGGTAGCCTAGTCTCATTGTCCCTGTTTTCTTTTAAGCCTGGCTGGCTGAACTTTCTGCCTCACCTGAGATCCAGCAGGGGGACATCAGGGGCCCTGGACCTTGGTGGAGCCTCCACCCAGATCACCTTTGTACCGGACCAGGAGCCGATTGAATCTCAAGAGAACTCACTGCACTTTCGTCTCTATGGCAAAAACTACAACGTGTATACGCACAGCTTCCTGTGCTACGGGAAGGACCAGGCTCTGCGCCTGAAGCTGGCCAGTGACCTACAGGCAAGTGTGAGGGCTCCAGGGCCGGTACTTGTGGGGCTGAGAGTTTCTGGACCCTCCTCACCTTCGGCATTTGCTTTTTGCACACACCACTGTGGTGCAGCCCGGTGTGGCTGGAACCTGAGCCTCACAACAGTGGATTTCAGTGCGGAAGTCTCATTATCCCTGACTTACAGCCAGGAACAAAGGCCAGAGGTTTCAAACGTGGCCACCAATTGGGGTGCCTCTGATACCCAGCTTGGAGATATCAGGGGTCTGGTATTGGGGGCGTTGAGCACCCACAGCTCTGACTGAAGGTAGCAGGAGCTGTGGGTGCTCAGCACCTCTGGAAATCCGGCCCAAAGTATTTCAAATTCCCACTCATTTTGAGTGCCTACCTTTGGAAATGTGGCTGCAAATGACTTGTCTGCAGCCACACAGGAAGCCTGTGACTGAGCACGACACAGAAAGCAGGACTCCTGAGCACAGAGGATGAGTTTGTGGTTGGTATGAGAATCCTGGCATGTTATATCTGTCCCCAGATCCAGGGCAGCTTCCTTAGGTCAGTACATCCTGTTGCTGTTTTCATGGTCCCGTTCTCTGGAACTGAGTGCCAATGGCCTGGGTTGTTTTACCTGCAGAGCACACAGAATGGCAGCCTCCTGGATCCCTGCTTTCACCCAGGATATTTGAGGATTATGAATATAAGTGACCTCTACACGAACCCCTGTATAGCTAATGGTGAGCAGCAGCTTCCATTCACACAGCTTCACCTCCAGGGGAACGGGGATTACCAAAGGTGCCGAATGACCATCCAGAAGATCTTCAACAATAGCCATTGCCCTTACTCCAGCTGCTCCTTCAATGGGATTTTCCTGCCTCCATTACAAGGGGAGTTTGGGGTGAGTCTGGACGCCCGGCGGCAAGCTCTAACCCAGAGCAGACACGAAGGGTCTGCTTAGGGTATGTTCCCGGGGGGGCTGGAGGGAAGACTGTGAGGCACTTGGGGGGGGGGGCTGTTTATAGTGTGGACTGAGCCTGTAAATGCCACCAGAGAACTCATCTGACCTAGTTATAATAAATCTGGTTTGAGTTGTGTCCACACAGCAGACTTTTGTACATCACAGCCATATGTCACACAAGTTTGTGTCCCCCCACCTCCCACACTGCCGGTGTTTGTGTCAGTGCATTCTGGAGAGAGAAAGTGCCTGGAGGTCAGATACCCAGAGTGGCCTGGTCGCTTGCGGGGCAGTGAACTCTGAGATGATCTACACAGCAAAATTATGCCACAAGACCTGGTGACAGGAGGCCAGTCTGGACCTCTGCCCGGGCCAATGCGCTCTTAGCTGCCATGATCACTAACCAATCTGAGCCGTGTTGTGCATGGGACATAGACCCCTTCTGCCATGTCCCTTCTAACCTGCCCCAGTTCTCTCTCTTTCCCACTCCCAGCTCTTCATCCCATTCCTATTCTCCTTAACTACTCAGTCCAGTCTCCACTCCTCAGACGTCTCATCCCATCCCACTCTTCTTGCCCTCCAGAGTCCCAGTCTCCCGCTCCACCATCAGTCCCTGTCTCTTTGCCCAGCCAATCCCAGTCCCCACGCCCCAGCTTCTCGTCCGATCTATCTATCCCACCACCCCACACAGTCTCCAAGTCTCAGTTGTCCTGCCCAACCAGTCCTGGCCTCCACACCCTCCCGCACACTTCTCACTACCAGTTTCCTTGCCCAGGCAGTCGCATTGTCCACTCCCCTGCTCTCTGTCCTAGTCTCCCTCCCTCCCCTGGTTCCCAATCCCGGTCTCTCCCTAGCTCCCATTCCCAGTTTCTCTCTCTTTCCCCTCTCCAGTCCCAGCTCCCCAGGCTCCTTGTCACAATCTATGCCTTTCCCCTCCCACAAGTCTGGCTCTTGTCTTCTCTGCTTTTGAATCATGTGGTTTCCTCCTCCATGCTGCCTGGGCACCATTAGGAGAGTAATTGAGAGCAGAGGCGAGAGCGGCTCCTTGCTCTCAGTTCCAGTGCCCACCTTGGGCTGGCCCACAGCAGCCAGGATCTGTAATTGCAGGAAAAATCTGGCTTCACCCCTGCAGCCCTGATTTGAACATACTCAGTTGTTCTGTGGGGATGATGCATGCACAGTCTGACACATGGAGGAACTGTGAGGGGAGGAAGCATGCTCAGTCTGCACAGAATCTTTGGAAATTTTAGCTGCTAAACTTTTTTAGGAAGTCTTTCCTGAATGTGTTCAAACAGATTTTTTCAAAGGCTTATAACTTGGCCAAATGTGGGCAGCTTTTCATGGGAACAAAAGGCACATTGCTGACACCAAGACAACTCCCCTGACAGATTTCAAGTCCCTGCTTGAAAGCATGTGGGTGCTATTGCTTCTCAAGGAAACAGTTACCAGAATTTTTTAACATCAGAAAAAACACTGTATTTTTCCCGAAACTCATTCTTAGAAACAGCTGAAGCATTTTGTCTGAAACATCAAAAAACAAAACAAACACCCTCCCCCACAACACACTAGCTTGAGGTAGACACCCAGTGTGGGAACTTTCAAGTTTGGCAAAGTTGTAAGCAACTGAAAAGAGGCTCTTATAATGGGAAGTGTCATGCAAACGTAACAATAGGCAGTGCTACCAACCCCACCTATGATAGGAGGCAGTGACAGTTGAGTCGCTCTCCTTTGTTCCACCCCCATGAGAGTGTGAATACGTGGCGCCTATAATCCTGACCCAGCCAGCTGCAAACCCTCTCCCCAGACACCCAGATGTGCAGCCCATGGGCATGTTCATGGAGCCCTATGCAAACTGGAACGCACCCGCGTGCTGGGATTTCTGTTTACGCAAATGCTTTGGATTCACAGAGGGAGCCCCATGCTCTGGCGTCATTGCTTGGATTTGGACTCTGCTTTCCACGCTAAGGCTAAGCAGGTTTAAAATTTTCTCCCCTTCCAGGCATTTTCTGCTTTCTACTTTGTGATGAACTTTTTAAACCTGACGACAGAGAAGAGCCCAGTCGCTCTGGACAAAGCGACAAGCACTGTGGAAAGATTCTGCTCCAGACCTTGGCACGAGGTAAGAGAGTGACCGGCTGCAGCAGCGTGAGGCTCTTGTTCTGCAATAGCACCAGGAGTCAGGGATCAGCCCTGGTGGTGATGGCTGTGTGTGGGAGCCAGGCAGCAGGTGTACTTCCCCCTCACAAACCCCGTTTCTAGGGAACCTCTAGACTTGTCATTGTGCGGAATCCTCCCCATGCTGATTTACAGCACATGTACCTTCTCCTGCACTCTGGCGCTGCTTGCTGTGGTGTCTGTAGGAGTCCTTTCCTGCTCTGCTTTTGGCTAAGTAACATCTCTACTGGTGAGAGGCTGTTAGGAGGGGCCCACACATACATAAATACTTCCCACCCATCCATTCAGTGCTAGGGGAGAACTTCTGGAGCATCTGGTGCTGCTAGAATCTAGATTAATGCTAATGATGGAGTGGGCAGATGCTGCCAGCACCTGGAGAGAGGTCTTTGGTGCAAGCAAGCCTGTGGTAACCATGTGGAGCAGCAGGCAAGTAAAGTCTTTGTCCTGCTGCAGGTAAAGGCAGAATTTCCCAAGATAAAAGAGAAGTACCTGAGTGAATATTGTTTCTCCGGAACCTACATCCTCTCCCTCCTGGAGAATGGCTATGGATTCACCATGGAGAAATGGCAAAGCATCCAGTTCCTTGGAAAGGTAACTTCACGTGTGCAGAGAGTTTCTAGATAGGGAGGGCTATGCCTGTGACACCCACACCCTATATACCACCCCATCTCTGTGGGGCTATAACACTTGTGACACCACCTCCACCCTGCCCCCGCCCACACACACACAGACACCTTGCCCCATACCACTACCCCTAGAAGAGACCTGACCCTCTGAGCCCCTCTTGTCCATACCAACCCACTCCCTGTACGTTCCTTAGTCCTGGTAGGTAATTCGGGTCTTGTCCTCTTTTCCAGATTGGCAGCAGTGACGCAGGCTGGACTCTGGGCTACATGCTGAACCTGACAAACATGATCCCTGCAGAGAAGCCCCCGACACGCCCTCTCTCCCATGCCAGTTATGTGGGGCTCATGGTGTTCTGCTCTCTCGTGTTGGTGGCTGTGCTCCTGCTTAGCTGGCTTACCTTCCACAAACCAAAGTGCCTGCAGAAGGGGCTCATTTAGGGAGTGGCAAATCCCGCAGTAGAGGCTGTAATGGGCCCCTGCCACACCAGCTGTTGCACAGAGTTCTGAGGTCACCTGCAGAGCCAGCCTTAGCCAGCAGAGTCCCTCCTGCCTTTCACTGAAGCTACTGCCTGTACAAGGGCATTCAATCTCCTCCTCTGGCTCACCTGCACTGACAGATGCACAGGCTCCTCTTCTCCGTGGAGTTGTATCTTGCTGGGATCCCTTCTTGAATGGGTCACACAAAGCAGCAGCTTTTCGGCTCCTTTTGCTGCTTGTTCTTTTTGGTCTTGTTTAGACAGAGGCAGCAGTAATCCCGGAGGGAATTGCTGTGATTTGGAAGCGCCAAGCTGGCTGTGGGGCTAATCTCAGGGTTATGCAGGAAGCCATTGCACTGTGCAGAGATCTATTTCCTTTCCCTGGAGACGGTCCCCACAGCCGCTCAGAGCCTGTCTGAGCAGGGCATCTGCACCAACACAAACCAAGCTTGCTGCCCTTGGCCACCTTCAGCTCCTCAGGAGCATGCTGTGTCCTAGCTCTGCCTACCATGTAAAACCTTCTGGATCCCAGCTGCCCACTGCTTGGCTGGCCACACAGCCAGACACCAATATGGGACAAGCAGATGTGAGGGGGAAAGGAACAGAAGATGTTGGGTCTGGAGGAGGCCAGCAGCCTTGGCTGAGCCCTGGCAATGGACCTGAAATACTAGGAGGCAAAATGTTCCTTACACAGAAGATTGCTGTATATATGAAAGGAAACCTCTTCTCTCACCACCTTCCAGAACTTATCACTGGCCCAAAGCAGGCCCCTGTCCAGATTGAGTCTGATGTAAGGGACCTGTCTATCTGGTCACACACATTCTTAGCCAGACACCGCTGATCTCTCCAGGAATAATTCACATTGGACAAGGATCATTTGCAAACAGCTTGGATTTATATTGTACCTGCAGGCAGGGTTCCCTGGACCCTACAGCACACCTACAAGATTCCAGCGCTTGCAGCGGGACCATCTCTCTGTTAATGATAATCACACAGAAACCTAGGCCCCAGGGAAGGGTGTTTAGTAGATCACGTTCCTTTAAAAGACACCTGGCACCAGTGTAAACTGAAACATGCAAATATTGATTAATTGATTCATGTTTGTGTTTGCAACGTGCATGAAAATTAGTCACAATCTGAACATTCTTTCCTTTCCCCCTGCTTAGACTTAACATCTCAACCTCAACCCCCCCTCCCCCCCGGCCCCTCCCAAATGTACACACCAGCCCATTTTCTAGCCTTTAGTATGGGATAGCAACTGATCAGATTTCAGCCTCCTGTGATGTCACTCTTCCCACTTTTTGCTAAAGAACTGGAGTGGAAGCTGGGACTCAACTTCGATAACAAGCAGAAAACACTGTGAGGCATCTTCATACATCAAAAGGAGCCAGTTGCAAATCTCCTCCCCTGATAGTGATCCCCCTGCTTTGGAGGCAAAAAGGAAAGGAGATTCCCCAAAGCCAGTGCTGTGGGATAAAGGGTTGGCAAATAAAGGTATCTACTTAGTCCCCAAGCAGAGCTGTGGAGGGGAATCAGATGGAGGGAGCTTTATCCTCATCGGCACAACCTCCTTTCAGCAGACAGAGATGTATAGAGTTTAAGGCCAGAATGGTCCACTAAGATCATCTAGTCTGGCCTCCTGCATAACACAGGCCTGAGAACCTCACCCAGTAATTTCAGTATCAAACCCATAACTTCTGTTTGAGCTAGAGCATATTTTTTGAGAAAGGTATCCAGTCTTGCATTAATGTTAAGTGATGGAGAACCCACCACAACCGTAGGTACGTTGTACTAATGGTCAGTTACCCTCACTGTGCAAAATCTTCACCTTATTTCTAGTATGAATTTATCTAGCTTCAGCTTCCATCCACTGATCTCATTATGCCTCATTAAAGACCCATTTACTGGCAGAAATCTCTTCCCCCTTGTAGGTACTTGTAGACCATCATAAAGTCACCTCTGAACCTTCTCTTGGATAAACTAAATAGAGCTGCTCTAGACTCTCAGTCTAAGGCAGCTTTTCTAGACCTCAAGGCGTTTTTGTAGTTCTTTATTGAATACTTTCCAATTTCTAAATATCCTTTTTTTTTCCCAAGCATTGACATGCTGAATACAGAGGTAAGACCTCACCCCTACTCCTGCTTGATATTACCCTCTTTATAAATCTAAGGATTACATTCACCCTCTTAGCTACAGCGTCACGTTGGGCGCTCACGTTTGGTTTCTCTACCATGACCACTAAGGGTATGTTTACACAGCAAAAAAAACCTCTGCGGCAGTGAGTCTCAGAGCCCAGGTCGACTGACTCGTGCTCGTGAGACTTGTGCCGTGGGGCTAAAAATAGCCATGTAGCCACTCTGACTCAGGCTGGAGACCGGGCTCTGCAGCCCTCTCCCCTTGCCCTTTACATCTAGATATAACCTTGCATCTGGCCATATCAAAAGGCCCAGCTTACCAGCCGATCCAGTTGGTCTGTATAACTGACCTGGCATCTTCATTATTTACCACTCTACCTATTTTTCTGTCATCTGCAAATACACTGAGACCCTGGAATGATCCCAGGGCCAGAGACTTCATTCTGCTCAAGCTGCACTCAGTGCTGGAATGGGGGAATACAAGGGAAACGTTTGCCCTGTAAATGAAGTATGTGATCAGGGCTGCTCCAGCTGAGAATAGTGACTCTGACACATCCCATTTCCTTCCACCAACTCTGCATTGTCTAGGGAACCTCCTTCTGCAGAGTGTTCCCTGAGGGAGCCATTTCCACTGGGCTAACAGCCCCTTCTTGCTGTCAGAACGGGATGGAGAGTCTGCCCCAGCCTGCAATCTAGTCCTCTCCCTCTTCTCAGGTCAGCAGTCACACTTCACCTCTGAGTTCTGGTAAGTGATGGCTGTAAGTGAGTTTTGCCCTATGGCTGGGGAGTTGGAATTGCCAAATGTCAGGAAATTCTGAGTTCATGAGCAGATTAATTTAAGTTGGTGTGCGGAGAGGGGTAAATTAATTCCAGACTGGCCCCTTCTGTCCTAGTAGGGAATCATGCCAAGGGAGCTCAGACAGATGTCTTGGGGTCTCTATTGGAGAAGCAGTGTTGGCAGTTCTCATGATTTAATGGCGAGTCTCAAGCTATTTGGTGTTTTTTCTTAAAACCCAGATCCTGGAATTGGGATTAGGTGAGAATCTCAGATTTCTTTTCTTTTCTTTTCTTTTCTTTTCTTTTCTTTCAAAAAAGCAAGTTTCTAGCCCTGATGGTTGTGGAGAAACTTGAAAGCGTCTGGATGAATGAACCCTAAAGGCTCAGGAGGCAAAGAAAAAGAACCCTCAATGTGTGGGGTGTTTTTTTAATC
Organism: Platysternon megacephalum; assembly: GCA_003942145.1. Classification (NCBI taxonomy): domain Eukaryota; kingdom Metazoa; phylum Chordata; order Testudines; family Platysternidae; genus Platysternon; species Platysternon megacephalum. The sequence continues at coordinate 275,741 of QXTE01000232.1, forward strand.
TTACGATTTGTTAAGCTCATCTCATGATTCATGGGAGCCAGATCTAGGATATTTGAGAACTTGAGGTGGTCACTACTGAGAAGGGCAATTTTAATCTGGCATCCCCATAGGAGCCCTGCAGGTCAAGGCTGTATAGAGAATGTGCTGAATCTATACATCCCACCAGCCTCCTTCCTTCCAGGCCAGCACTGTCTATGCCGTGGACTGGAGCTGGCCTGAGGTGCTCTCTGTACTGGCGATTTCCCCCTGCTCTGACCCTCAAGGACTTTCTGCTTAGGGAAAGCTGCCCAAAACCACAGAGTCATAGGCTTTAAGGCCAGACTTCCCATATAGCACAGGCCAAAGAGGTTCACTAGTTAGCCCTGCATCGAGCTCAGGAATTGGAGCCTGTTTAAAGCGTATCTTACAGAAAGGCCTCCAGTCTGGATCTGAAGACTCCAAGAGATGAAGAACCCACCCTTTCCTGTGTAGTTTGTTCCAATGGTTAATCACCCTTTTAAAAACTGGTGCCTCATTTCTAACTGACGGGCTTCAGCATCCAGCCGTTGGTTCTTGTTCTGCCTCTCTACTCGAGGTGAAAGAGCTTGTTAGTCCCCAGTATTTTCTCCTTGTGCAATTACTTCTACACTGTAATCACGTCACCTCTTGCTCTTCTTTTGGATAAACTAAACAGACTGAGCTCCTCCAATCTCTCCCTGTAGGGTGTTTCCCCAGCCCTTGCATGGGAGTCAGCAGAGAACCTGGGCTGAATTTAGCCCAGTGTGTGCAAGGCCTCCCTAGCTCTGTGACTTCTGGCTCCAATTCTGAGCAGCCCCTTTCCAGGCAGGCTTCCTGAGTTGGACTTTATAACTGTCCAGGCTGCAGCAGGGGCCCGCAATGCAATCAGACTCTGCTCCCTCCCGGCCTGATAAATTCCACCAGCTGTTCACCTTCTCCCCTTCACACAAAGGTCAGGCTTGAAACTTCACAGCAGTAGGGCTGAGACTCATGCAGGGCTAAAGGCTGGGTAGGTGCCCAGCCCCCCAGCACCATCCTGTCCTCTAGCTACCGACTTAAAACAACCCCACTCCCAAGCCCAACAACCTCCCCATGCAGCCACTGGCTGCAAATGCATCCCTTGGCCTATCGTTAAAACCTAGTAGAACAGGCTGAGTTGCTGGAGTCTCTTGTTTGGGGCAGATGACATGGCCGTGGGAACAGTGCAGAATGGCAGATTCTGACTGCTTGGGATTTGCTGCTTGGGCCATGAGCCCTTCACTCCCATTCTGAAAACACTGATTTGTAATGCTGACACTAGCCAGTGTTTCTTATGCCTTGTTCTCCGCACTGAGCACCAGCTCACACCCCAGACCCAGAATTCTGCTGGGGCAGCTGGCGTGTACTAGTGCTGAGGGGCATGTGCCAGAGCCTAGGGGCTGCTGGGTGTGTGCCCCCACAGGGCTCTGGGGCATGAGCTGAGGCCAGAGGGTCACTGGGGTCACACACTTTCCTTGACACCATTCTGAATCCCTAGCTTTGCTGCCCAGCCCTGCTGCAGCAGATTGTTCGTTTTACGCACATATAAAGTTCGGTATCCTTATTAAAATCAAGACTTGTTGATCAACACCTGTGGAGTTTCCTCAGTCTTTTCCAGAGGGTGGAAAATTGGCCATAATGAGGAAGAGGGGAGTAATTTCATTTTTGGAATGAGATGGAAAAGTCCCAGGAAGGACTTTTCTCCATTGCATGTTTTCTAGGGTCTTCCCTAGTCCAGTTTTAAACATCCCAGTGATGGGGCTCCCACCCCATCTCCTGGGAGACAGTTCTCCAGCTGGATCCATCTGCCTCCCAGTGAGTGGTGGGGCTCCTGCTTGAGGTGTCTCACCATCAGGAAGATTCTCCTGAGCTTCAAATTAAATTTTCTGTTTTTCAGCTTGATCCGATTCGTCATAATCATGTCCCCTTGGATTGTATCCTAAATCAGCCCTCTCCACCTGTAATGTTTATGCATGGCCGCTATTTGTAGATATGTCGGCGTCTTCCCCCCCCAAAAAAATTGTCATTTAGCCAAGTCAAATATATTTAGCTCTTTTAATCTTTCTCTACTGAATCTTTCCCTCCAGCCCCTGCTCATTTTTTGGTTCTTCCCTGAAAATTCCTCCAGTTTTGCCAATATCTCTCTGGTAACAAGATGCCCAGAATTGCAAATAATCTTCCAGCTGGAGTCTTCCAGGGCTGTGTTTAGAGGGACCATCCTCTTCCTGTCCTGTGACCAGTAGCGGCGCCAGCTTTGCCGGCGCCCTAGGCGGCGGCAGGTCCCGCCCCCGAAATCCCGCCCCCAACAGCGGCGGCGGAAGGTCCCTCCCCCAAATTTCTACGGGCGGCGGGGGCGCAGGCGCCCCCAAAATAGCAGCGCCCTAGGCGACCGCCTAGGTCGCCTAATGGGAGCGCCGGCCCTGCCTGTGACCTGAGGCCTTTGCTTGTGAAACCTGGGATCATATTGGCTTTTTTGTTTCTCTTGCTGCCCTCTCATATTTCAGATTCCTACCCTCACTCCTCGCTATCATTGCCTCCCGGTTTCTCCCTCTCTGAATTTCTAGGGTTTGGATAAATGTTGCCAGCTGTAGTAGCTGCATTTTTCCAAAGTAAGTCTTATTTTCTTTCCTGTCCTTGTTTCTAACACGTAGAGCTCTTTGTGTTGTTTCACTATCCTCACTGGTGTTTGCAACTCATTTGGTATCTGCTGTAAATTTCATTTCCTTCATTACCTATTCGCAGTTAACAAAGACCAGTACCACCTGCTACTCACCTTCCCCCAATTTACTGCTCATGGTTCCTTTCCCCTGTAAACTTACTGTGAGTTCTTTCTGTGTCCCATTATTTCCTTAGGGCCAGAAGGGAGATTTACCAAACCACCGGTGCCCAGAGCAATCTTGGCATGTTTTCCACCATTAGGGCCCCAGGCTCCTTCCTGTTACAGCATCAGTCACAGGCCACCTGTGAATAGCAGAGCTGTGAGGGTGTGGCGGAGGGAGGGGCTCATGCCCAGGTGTTACAGTATCTCATTAAGCCCACGACACAGTGTTCCAATGGCTGAGTAACATCATCCTACACAAGAAATCTGCCACCCCTCTGAGTCCACCTACCCTGCCAAAAGCCAATGCAGCCCACTAGTGCTCAGAGGTCACACCGGTTTCCTCCTTTCACTCTCTTCAGCCCCGGGGCACCTACTATCTGCACCCACAGAATCCCTCAAAGCCCTTTCCAAGTATTATGCCTTTTGCTTTTTTCCTGCAAGCATTAACAGAGGCTGGTGCCTGCTGCACCATTTCTTATCTGATGTATTTAGCACCTGTACAAAGCACAACTAGAGACAATTCCTGCTCCTGAGAGCATATCACCTCCTGAGACAGAAGATGAGACACGGGGGCAAGGAGTTAAATTGGGGGTGGAAGAAGGGGGTTAATATATTATTAAATGTATATTTATTCCTTTTCCTTGTATGTCTGGGCCTCCCCAAACTGAGTCATTGTGAGTTTTAAGGATTTGCTCTTTCCATAGAATGGGGCCCTAAATGAGGTGTGGGGTGGGGGCCTGGTGCCTTGGACTGGGAACCTGGGGGGGGGGGCGGCGGCATGGGAGAAGGCGCCAAGACAGGAGCAGATGAAGGATACACTGGCCTGGTGCAATGAAGGGGGTGACGGCAGGGTGTGATGTGGAACAAGATCTAGAGGCTGGTGCAGAACTGTGCTCAGCAGGGTCAGGAACTTTATTTTGAGTGGAGGGATTCAGTGAGCAGGGGATGTGGCAGGACTGACCCAGCCAAACGAATTTCTAATGGCGGCTGGGGGTAGGAGGGTACTCCCGCCTCTCCTGGTGCTGCAGGCTGCAGATAGACCCGTCTGTCCCTGATTTGCCTACCAGCCTACAATACTTGCTTTAGTAGCAATAAACAGCCATTCCCCAGAATCATGCTGCCCTTACCTGGAAAATCCTTGCCGAATGATGGAGGAAATGGAGCCCAGAAGGGTGCCGCATGGACCCCCTTCTCCAGGGTGTGGGGAATGGGTGCTGTGCTGTGCTGTGCTGGGTCAGCAGCTCCTCAGGGGCAGAAGTTATAAACCTGGGACTGAAACAGCACTTAGCTCTGAACTGCCCCACTCTGCACCGTGAGCAGGGGCTGGGGGAGCAGGCTTCTCCCGTGGGAGTGATGGGCACAGCGTCTCACATCCCAATGGGGATGGGGAGGGAGGGGCATGAAGCCCCACTCCTGGCTGGCAAATTCTTCTTGACCTCAAATACTTTGGCTTTGGTTGGTTTGTTTATCTGACCCAGTGTTTTGGCTGCTCTGGTCACTAAGGAGGTGGCACGGGCAGTGGCTGGAGCTTTGGGAATGCTGGCTCTGTGCTCAGCTCCAGCCCTCAGTTGCTGGGTGGTGTTCCCCCCCTATGAAATAGGGCATAATGATGCCAACTTGTCCTTCGTAAAGCGCGCTGGGACCCAGAGCTGAGAAGAGCTGGGTATTATTGCTGGCAAGTGCTGTGCAGGCCAAGTCGCTGATCCCCCAGATGTCCCGTTCCTCTGGTCTCGGAACAGGGCTCCTCTTGCATTTGGTGTCCCTCTTCTGTTCTCTTTCTTGCTTTGCAAGCCAACAGACATGGCAGCTGTGGAGCCTTTGTGTCTCCTGAACCCCACAGCAGCCAGCTGTCCAGCCCTGCGCTTCTCCTGCAGTGACAGTCAGTGGCTTCAGGGCCCTATTTACCATCCAGTTAATAAATGAACAGGAATCAGTGAAACTTTCCAAACACAGAACTGGCTCTGTAGCGATCCTGGCTCTGGGGTGGGTGGGAGCCCTGATGCTAAAGCTCAGAGCTGGAAAGCTTTCCAAGCTGTGCGGGGGCATTCGCAGCCCAGTTCCAGAGACTCTTTCCCTGACCCCAGCCCCCACCGCCCTGCAGGTGCAGTGGGCTGGCACTTGGCTGTGAAACTGGAGAGAGCTGGTTTGAGTTTGCACTTTAGTTCCTGTCAGGAAGGGAGCTCTGAGATCTGAGTTAATCCCAGTGCTAAGGATGTCTCAATTGCTCTGGCCTCTTGTGAGATTCCTGCTTCTGATCGAAGTGGCAGCCTCTGTGAACTTTTTCCACCACCGCTATGAGCAGCTGGTGCAGGCCCTGTTCAATGTGCACAACGAGTGTCCCGATATCACCAGGATTTACACTATTGGCCGCAGTGTCCAGGGGAGACATCTCTACGTCCTGGAATTCAGTGACAGCCCTGGAATCCATGAACCCTGTAAGTACCGAATGAGAGGAGGTTCCTGGGGGGCCCTGTACCTGTGCAGGCTGCTGTCTGTGCCACACCAAACCCCACCCCACAGATCGTTCTACATGGTACAGGTTATGGGGCCAGACTGCGTCCTCCAGGGAAGTCACTGTCAGACGGGGATCTGGTGCTTTCCTGACAGCCCTAGACTGTGCTATGCTCAGTAGCCTCCATGTTCAGCGCGGTCCAAACGGCCCATACCGTAATTGTAGGCACACAACGCCCACTTCAGCAAGTGAGTTAGTAAGCCCCATAACCAGGGAGACAGGGTGCAGCAGGTATGGGGGTTGACAGGGACCCAAAAGCCTATGGCCATGGAGACAGCTAGAGGTTACCTCTGCACATGGCCCAGTGCACATGGGGAGGAGCCTTAGCCCAGTCAGGCACATTAAATGGGACTCTGAGTTTTAAATCCAAGTGAATTTAATGATGAAGATGCCAGCTGGAATTCCCATCGGGCCCCTCCGTTTCACTGCCCCAGTTAGTAATTGGCAGTTTTTCACACTGCCCTGACCCACCCAGGGCACTGTGCTAGGCAGAGGTGATCTGTGATGGGAGGGAGGAAAGACAAGGTCCTCACCCCCCCCCCCCCACTGGCCGGCAGAGCCTGTGATGGGATGGACTGGCCGAGCCCCTCCACAGGGCACTGGGATGGGCATGCGTTGCCTGTGATGGGAGGGCAGGGACAGGCCATGGTGGGGGCCTGAAGTCCTGCAGTGAGTCTGACCTGCCATGACATACAGAGGGCTGTGAATTGGTGCAGAGCTCTCTCCCATCTCCCTTACTGTGGCCCACCAGTGCTGAGCAGAGGGCATGTTGGGGGGAGCAGCCAGGGAAGCCAAACCAGCTACAACGTTTCATGCTCAGGTCCTTATAACATCACAGCACTGAGATATATGTATAGTGAAAACAATCATCAGATTACCATCAAAGAGTTAAGAAATGGTGAGTACGGCTAACAAGAAGAATAGGTTACATAAAAAACAAAAATTACATGCTTCTTAGAGTTTAAACTTGGCTTTAATAGACTAAAATCTTTGTCTAAAGCAGTTTCTCACCCAAAGCAATCTCCCGCCATTACTAACCAACATGGCTAGGGTCCAACTTTTGTGAATGCAGAAGCATTGTCCTTTTTTGCTTCCTCAGTGAAGGATGAAAAATATGTCTCTTTGCCTTTCTCTTATACCCCAAAGTCCATTGTTTTTGTCTCCCGAATCAGGATGACCCCCAATAACTCTTTCCTGGGCTGCTGGTTCCAAGTTGTCTTTGTGTTCTCCTGTTGACTCCATATGCAAAAATGGGCTTCCATTGTATTGGCTTACAATGCTTAATTTACATAGCTGACAGTGAGACAGGTGAATCTTCTTCCTTTGTCTCAAAACCTGTGTCATCCCTGCCTTGATTTGGAGTTTAAATAGGGTGACCAGACAGCAAATGTGAAAAATCGGGACGGGGTGGGGGGTACTAGGAGCCTATATAAGAAAAAGACCCAAAAATTGGGACTGTCCCTATAAAATCGGGACATCTGGTCACCCTAAGTTTAAAACATGTGTTTAGTAAATATACACAACTTCTTAAATAGCATCCATCCGCACATCCTGGCATGGTTCTGAGGATCAGCATGACGTACGCTTTTATTAGATACCTCACCGGACCCGTTTTGGATCAATACTGTGAAAGCAGCGTGTCGGGTGTAATGGCTTTGTCAGGCCTGATAGGAATTGCTGTAACAGAACAGTGAGCCCTTTGCCAGTTGGCACTGAGGTGTTCTTAGGGTTACAGGTGCCTTCTCTGCTTTGCAGACAAAACCCGTCAAATTTAGATTGGATTGGCTGGCCCATGTGAGCAGAACCTGCTGGAGTGGGGGGAAGGCAACCTCTCCTCTGGGTGAGAGGCTGTCTGTCTTCTGACTCAAGGAAGTCCAAGGTGTTGGGGAGAGTGCAATCACAGCCTGTGCTTCATGCCTACTTCTTCCCAGCTGGTGAAATCAAGCAGGGGACGCTGCATCCACTCTCAGGAGCCCAGCAGCTCCTCCTCTGGGGCCTGGGCAGTGACGGTGAGGTACTAGCACTCTCCAGCAAACAACAGCTTGGCCCTTACCAGGAAACAGTCTCCTAACACTCATCACTACTTACTACCCTGCTCTAGCCTTTTAGACTGCTAGGGGTGAACTCTGCACATGCCCTAGTGCACATGCAGAGGAGCCAGGCCTGAGCCTGAATGTCTACGCCACAATTAAACAGCCCCTTAGCCCGAGCCCTGCAAGCCCGAGTCAGCTGGCACGGGCCAGCTGTGGGTTTTTAATGGCAGTGCAGAGATACCCGGGGAAGGGGGGGGAACTATTGAGAAGTTTGTGGTGACTCAGCTCTGCAATCTCTGGAGCTCAGATTGCCCTGACAATCCAGCCTCGGCCTGGGAGTGGCAGGGAGATGGCTCTGGTCCTGAGAGTCAGTGAATTAAGCCTCCATGTCCTCACTGAGTCTTGTATTTCTAATGGTTGCATGTTGGAAGACAGGATTAGAATTCAAAATGACTTTGACAAATTAGAGAATTGGTCTGAAATCAGCAGGCTGAAATTCAGTAAAGACGAGTGCAAAGTACTTCACTTAGGAAGGAAAAATCAAATGCACAACTACAAAATGAGGAATAACTGGCTAGGTGGCAGCACTGCTGAAAAGGATCTGGGGTCATAGTGGCTCACAAATTGAATATGAGCCAACAGTGTGAAGAAGTTATGAAAAAGGCTAATAAGAGTGTCACATGTAAGACATGGGAGGTAATTGTCCCTCTCTACTTGGCACTGGTGAGGCTTCAGCTGGAGTTCTGTGCCCAGTACTGGCCAGCACACTTCAGGAAAGATGTGGACAAACTGGTGAGAGTCCAGAGGGGAGCAACAAAAATGATCAGAGGTTTAGAAAACCTGATCTATGGGGAAAGGTTAAAAAAACTGGGCATGTTGAGTCTTGCAAAAAGCAAACTGAGGGGGATGTGATAACAATCTTCATATATGTTAGGGGCTGTTATAAAGGAGACTGTGATCAATTGTTCTCCATGTCCACTGAAGGTAGGACAAGGAGTAATGGGTTTAATCTGCAGCAAGGGAGATTTAGGTTAGATACATTAGAACCTCAGAGTTATGAACACCAGAGTTACGAACTGACCAGCCAACCTCGCACCACATTTGGAACCAGAAGCACCCAATCAGACAGCAGCAGAGACACGCCCTGCCCACCCCCCAAAAAAACCATATACAGTACAGTACTACATTAAAGGTAAACCACTAAAAAAATAAAGGGAAAGTTTAAAAAAAAGATTTGACAAGGAAAAAACCTGTTTCTGTGCTTGTTTCATTTAAATTAAGATGGTTAATAGCGGCATTTTTCTTCTGCACAGTAAAGTTTCAAAGCTGTATTAAGTCAATGTTCAGTTGTAAACTTTTAAAAGAACAACCATTACATTTTGTTCAGAATTATGAACATTTCAGAGTTACGAACAACCTCCATTCCCGAGGTATTCGTAACACTGAGGTTCTGCTGTATTAGGAAAATCCTTATAACTAGAAAGAGAGTTAAGCTGTGGAATAGGCTTTCCCATGGCTGGAGGGTTTTAAGAACAGGTTGGACAAACGCCTCTCTGGGATGGTCTCGCTATACTTGGTCCTTCCTTAGTGCAGGGGGCTGGGCTTGTGCTCCCAAGGTCCTGTCCAGCCCTACATGTCTATGCACAGGTGCCGGCTTTCAGGTTTCCCTGGGGTACTCAACCCCCGCTCAGCTCCAGGCCCCGCCCTCACTTCACCCCTTCCCCCAAACCCCAACCCCACCCCTTCCTGCCCCCACTATGCCCCCGCCTCGTCTCTTCCCGCCCAGTTCTGCCCCCTCCCCCAAGCGCGCCCTGTCCCTCGCTCCTCCCTCTCCCTCCCAGCGCCTCCTGCCCGCCAGAACAGCGCAGCGGGTGGAAGGCGCTGGGCAGGAGGGGGAGGAGTTGTTTGGCAGGGCGCTGGGGGGGGGGAGCTGGCTGCCAGTGGGTACTAAGCACCCACTAACTTTTTTCTGTGGGTGCTCCAGCCCTGGAGCACCCACAGAGTCGGCGCCTCTGTTTCTATGATTCTAGGATATATTTAGCCATTAGGTCCTAGGGGGTGACTGCGGAGCCAGGTACAACTCACTAGCGATTTGCTTGACAGCCACTGGAGAAGGGCTCGAGGTGGGTACGGGGCACTTTGCTCCCTGGTGAGGGATGCTGCACTGCAGGAGTCTGCCCTGCCCCCTCCCTCGTACGCTGGGTTCTCTGCCTCTGGAGATGAAGAAGGGGCTGTGGCCTAGACGCTTGGCCTGGTTCTCCTCAGACCCTTTGCCTTCCCTGTCTGGCTGAGTTTAGGGTCTGGGTAAGAGCTGGCCCTGATGACTACTAGGAAATTCCAAAGAGAGTAGAGTTCAGTGTCCCATTTACTCATGTGGATGCCTGGTGCAATTCAGGCCCTGTCCTTGGCTAATAAATCCACGTTCCCCCGTGTGCCGTCCCCCCCGTGGAGCTCAGCTCCGACACTGTGTCACTCCCTAGAGTTGAACACTGGAGAGCCGAGGGCAGGCTGCTCTCAACAGGGGCTCATGCAATAAGCTTACTGTCATTACACTGACAGAACAGGCTGTGCGGAGCTCCAGGGAGGGAGTCCCAGCCTCCTCAGGCCCACATCCAGCGCTGGCCAGAGGGAGCTTAAGAGGGTTTAACGGGGCAGCTCTTGCTTTCAATGCATCTTTATAGGAAAGAATCTGGGGCTAGGCCAAGGCTGAGTGAGTTTATCCTGCAGTTTAATTTAAAGCATCTTGAGGATTGTGAAATGAGGAATGTGACATGCCAAGGAGCAGCACTGAGAACAAACAGTGAAGGGGAGTTCTGGGCCAAGGGAGAGACCGGCGCAAATAGCTTGCTCTTCATGGAGTTTGAGCCAGTGATTCCCCTGCTCCCTCTGTATCAAAGTTGTGATGCCCCTGCACTCCCTCCAGCTTCAGAGCTCCCCATGGTTGTGCCCCCCAGTATTGGAGCAATAACTCTCCTGCACCTGCCCTCCCCGCCCCAGTGTCTGAACAGTGACACCCCCACCCACCTCCCCTCCCGTACTAGAGCAGTGACCCTCTGTTCAGTTCAGTGTGTTATGCTGCATTTCTTGTCCTAGTCTGATGCTGAGCAGCTGTTAAACAACCACTGTGTTCTACTGTGGCAGTATCTCGGTGGTGGGCCATGCTTTCAGGGTAGGTCCTAGGGAGGCCACTCCTGCTGCACTTTGGCAGTGGAGGGTTGGGCAGTTTAAGAGACTGCAGATACTATTATTGATTAGTGAGTTTACTTATTAAATGAAAGAGAACATTATTACTTATCTGAGTACCTAGGAGCCCTCATCCTGGCCCAGGACCCCATTTGCTAGGCGCGGTACAAACACAAATCATTTGGGTCATTTGTTGGTTCTGCTCAGAGGTGTCACTGGGTTGCCTCACTGAATGTTGGCTCCCTGTTCATGGGGAGTATCTGGCTCTATACCATATCTCAGCCCCCACCCTCCCTGTTTATGGTGTCACTGGGTCTCTTGTTTTTCCCAGTGGAGCCAGAGTTCAAGTATGTTGGGAACATGCATGGGAACGAGGTTCTGGGCAGGGAGCTGCTGCTCCAGCTCTCTGAATTCCTGTGTGAGGAGTATCGCCGGCGGAACGAACGGATCACACGGCTCATCTGGGACACACGCATCCACATCCTGCCCTCCATGAACCCAGATGGATATGAAGTGGCTGCCAACCAGGTACCAGGCAAGCATTCTCCTCATCTTACCTGGCAAGGGCATGTCATGCCCTTGTGCTGTAGGACCCTAGTGCCTCTTCCACCAGTAATTGCTAAGGATAAATAGAAAAGAATAGCACAGGCATGTAGGGGCAAAATCAGAAAGGGACATGAGTTACACCTAGCAAGGGACACAAAAGGCAATAAGAAGAGATTTTGTAAATCCATTCAGAGCAAGAGAAAGATTAAGGAACGTGTAGATCCACTACTTAGTGGGGATGGAGAGCTAACAACAGACATCAAAAAGGCTGAGATGTTTAATGCCTATTTTGCTTCCATCTTCACCAAGCTGGAGGGGTTGCAAGCACTTTGGAGGACAGGATTATAATTCAAAATGACATTGACAAGTTGGAGAATTGGTCTGAATTCAGTAAGCTGAAATTCAATGAAGACAAGTGCAAAGTACTTCACTTAGGAAGGAAAAATCAAATGCACAGCTACAAAATGGGAAATAACTAGCTAGGCAGTAGAATTGCTGAAAAGGATTTGTGGGGGGTACAATGGGTCACAAATTGAATGAGTCAACAATGTGATGCAGTTGGAAAAAAGGCTAATATTTTCAGGGGTATAGTAACAGGAAGATTGTATGTAAGACATGGGAGGTAGTTGTCCCACTATACTCAGCACTGGAGAGGCCTCAGCTGGAGTCCTGTGTCCAATTCTGGGCCCCACACTTTAGGAAAGTTGTGGACAAATTTGGAAAGAGTCCAGAGGAAAGCAACAAAAAATGATAAAAGGTTTAGAAAACCTTACCTATGAGGAAGGATTTTTTTAAAAGTGAATCTTTAGTCTTGAGAAAAGAAGACTGAGGGGAGAGGACCTGATAAGTCTTCAAAATTGTTACAGGCTGTTATAAAGAAGACTGTGATCAATTGTTCTCCATGTCCACTAAAGGTAGGACAAGAAGTAAGGGGCTTAATCCGCAGCAGGGGAGATTCAAGTTAGATAACAGGAAAATCTTTATAATGCTCAGGGGAGGTAAGCTCTGGAACAGGCTCCCAAATTTTTAAGAACAGGCTGGACAAACACCTGTTGTGCTCGGGCAGAACAAAGTAAACCTGGACCATCCCCAAGAGACTGAACTAGATGACCCTTCCTGCTCTACGTGTCTACGATTGCAGGGCGAGACCATCATTCCGCTGCCTCTTCCACCTGCATCCTCCAAATCCCTGGTCTCTCAGCTTGTGTTTCATCCCATCCCCCTGCCCTTGCTCCCTCAATGTGTGTTTCACCCAACTTGGACCCCATCCTGGGGACCATGGGTCCTTCAGCACGTCTCACCCCAGCCTGGATCTCCAAAACGTCCAGGTCCTCAGCCTGTAATTTACCTCACTTGGGCCCCTCACCATTGTCTCTGTGGCTCTATTGTTTCCATTATTGCTACAGATTGTGGACTTTACAAGTCCTATTTCAGTCTCCCAGAGCTCAGCTAGCTCTGACCTGCATCTGCCCTCTCTGAGTGACAGACTGGGAGCTGACCAGGAAACCTGCTGTCCTTCTTTATTCTTGCGCTGCATTGAGTGGGGTGGGTGTCAGATATTAAAGATCCCAAGAGCCATGGCACTGTCAATGGATTGTAGAGAAACCCTGTACCTGGACATCTGACTCTAACCCTGCAGAAGTTACAGGCACTGGGCCGATCTGCCCTTGCTAAATCCCACAGCAGTTGCAGGGTGGGAGGGTAGAACATGGCCCCTAGGCTAAGTAGGTAAGTGATTCATTTAAGGGGAAACCTCTCTGCTGCCCAAGAAGGCAAGTTGCTGAATCCACACAGTGTTGGGGGCATGTTCCCTACACAGCAGGGAAAACAGGCAGCTGAGAAATATTGCCAAGAGCAGGATGGGAGGAAGACTGGTCCTGTGACTAAGGAGGCCTGTGGCCATCAGATTCTCTGATCCCGCCACGCAGTGCTCAGTGCTGAATCAAGAGTGTTGTGTGCGAGGGTAAAGTAGCTTTCCACCCCCTTATGGACCCCCAAATGAAGCTGGTTCAGCCCCCGACGTGAATTGGAGTAGCCCTAATCCGATAGAAAATTGAATGCATAGGAACATAGGAACTGCCAGACCGGATCATTGGTAAGGTCCATTGTCACAGAGTAATGGGTCCTTTTAAGGCAGGATGGGACCAGCCCCTCGTGACGCTTCCCACCCTGAGGGAGGTGGGGCAAAGGGGGTCAGCTGATAGCTTATTGATCACCTGGTTCTTATAAAAGGGCTCTGAGAGCTCAGTCTGGGAGTGGAACCACAGGGACTGGTGGCGGGCTCTTGTGGAAGGCCCCGAGACAGCGTCTGTAGGAGGCTGAGTACTCCAAGCAGTACCGGATTTACCATGGTGCCAATGGCTCCATAGCGCCGGGCCCAAGCTCAGAAGGGCCCATAACACTCGCCCCCTCCCCTCGCGCAGCGCTGCAGAAGCAGAGGCTCTGAGAGCGAGCAGCAGGGATCCAGCCTGGGAGCTGAGAACGCACAGGCCCCTGGGAGCTGTAGTTCCTTGGCCAGCTCCCTGCCTAGAGCGCCAGCCCTGGAGCAGGGAAGGAACTACATTTCCCAGCATTCCCTTGGTAGCTATCAACAGGAAAGGGAGGGGGAGTGAGTGAGGAAGCTGAGACCCCATGCGCTGCAGCTGGCTGTGGATGGAGAGCTGGCTGCTAGAAGGGGGTGGCCCTGTGAATGGGGAACAAGTGTGCCCAAGGAGTAGAAGGCTTTGGCCCATATATCACCCTCAGAAGACATCCCCAGACTGGATTAGGGATGCTGGTGTGACCTTGCCTGGCAGCCCCCAAAGGAGGAATTGGGTGGAATGAATGGACAGTGCCCCTCTCTATCTGAAGCCTAGCAAGGGAGGTGTGTGGATCCCACCAGAAGTTAAAATAAATAAGGGAGGGGAGGCTTTACTAGAGGACCTGGGCAGCTTTAGATACAGTACCAGGCATGTAGGAGGATTTCCACATCTGAGCCATGGAAGCAGAAGCAGAACAGGCAGCTCTTATTTAATTTCTCCCAAATCAAATATGCGGATCCACTGTAACTTGCTGTAGGAAAAGTAGGATAAAATTGAGCAACAAATGCTGGCAGCTCCCCAGTGCTAACTAGGACTGGAATTGCTATTTTCAACAGCCACTACCTTTTTTTTTTAGTTTTGTTTGTTTAAAAGGAAGACAGTGATATTGCATTGGCAAATTCCCATAGAAACGAAGAGTGGAACAAAAGAATATCAAAGGCACCTCAACTTTTCCTCATTTGTGTAGGACAGTCTTATAATATGGATCAGCCTTGGAATTGCCACCCCTCCCTTGACTAGCAGCTGCAGCTATCTAAGGCAATTGGCCCCATGGCTGTAGCCAGAGAAGCTGCAGGTGGCTCTGTGACTACTGGGGCCATTAAGCTAGAGCAGATAAAGAAACTGGAATTAACCTCAGGGAACAGAGGTCACCAGTAGGAAAGGAATGTCAAGGGGAGCAGGGAAAGAGGCAGCAGGTCAGGCTTGCAGCGGGAGAATAGCCCCAGCTGGTTGGGGAGCATGTCCAAAGTAGAAAGGAAACGAGCCTGGGGAGAGGTGGCGGTGATCAGGTAGTAGACTAGCATGTAGATGGGAGCAGAGAGAGAAAGGCTGGTGTCTTCCATTCCCAAGGGCTAAGTCCTCACTTTGGGGAAATGGTGTTTGCAGGTGGCTTGCTCACATGGCAGGATGGGGGCTGAGGGAGGGATTTGTGGGAATTGATCAGGTATCTGCTGGCTGTGGAACTCTGAGCTGAGACTAGGACCACATCCAGTGACGGGTGACATAGGGGGGTACTGGAGACATGGCTAGAGGAGGTCTGAATGAGGAAGGAGATAAATCTGTGGGGAGTTTCCCTGATCACTATGAAAGTTCTGCCCACATGGGTACAGCTCAGTGAGAAGAACTGGGGGCTGAGGGAGCTGTGTATGGCAATGCAGATAGTCATGCAGAGGTGTGTGATCAAAATGAAAAATGTCTCTGAGATTCAGTACCGGGTATACTATGGCACCAATGGCACTGCCACACCAGGCCCACACTCGGAGCCCACAATGACTGCATGGGGGCCCACAAAAGGTTAAGACACTCCAAGGGACCGAGCCTGGGGGTTAGTGCTCTGTATTGGAGCAGGGAAAGACTCAAAGGTAGCCCAGAAAAGGGCTGTGAACAGGGCCCAAAGGGTGGGCTGTCGAAACGCCCACAAAGGGCAGAAGAACTTGTGTTGCTTGGGACTTTTTTGTTGCCCTGTTGGAAGCCTGGAAGGGGTTAAGTTTGTGGCATGGCTGGAGGGCCAAGTCACATCTCCAGCCCGACCCGTGTGTGTGGAGTTTATTAAAAGAGCCCTGAGGAAGAGGGAAACTGAGGTAGGGTGCTGCAGCGCCACCCCATGAGTGGGGGGGTTGGGAGGCAGGTGCGCTGTTAGCATCCATCTAATCTAGTCTCTGGCAGCACCACATCCACCAGAAAGGGGGACAAACTTCCCTGCAGTTGGCAGACGTGGGATACGCTGGGCCCTGGAAGGGCTCATCCGGATCAGGCGGATTTAATCTCTGGTCCATGATTTTCATTGGCCTTAACCACACTAATGCTGGATGCAGAATGCAAACAATGGTCCCATAAAATAAATATAAATAGCATTTGTGAAGGTACAATGCCCAGTACTCAGGTGCATGCCTGGGTCTGTGTATGATTTCCCTGTCCCTACTGGAATTCATCCCACTCTCCTGGTGCTGTTAAACATGGTCCATGGGCATGGAAATCAGGCTGGTCTAGTTATGGCTCTGTCATTGACTGCTGCGTGACCTTGGGCAAATTGCTTACTCAGGCCGTGCCTCAGTTTCCCCTTCTGGTAAATGGAGATAACGATACTTACCCTCCACTGTACCATGCTAAGAGAGTGCTGTTTATTCCCCTGGACTGCAGTGATTCATATCTGGTGGTCTCAGACACTACCGAAGCCCAATTACCTTTTGTAGCTTTTGGGACTATCCAGGCTTTTCCCACGTGGTGTTTGGATTGAGCCTGTGCTCTCCCTGGTCTCACAGAAGTTATGTGCCTTTTCCCTCCAGGACCCGGACGCCATTGGGTACCTGACGGGCAGGAACAATGCCAATGGAGTTGACTTGAACCGTAACTTCCCTGATCTCAACACTTTCATGTACTACAATGAAAAAAACGGTGGCCCCAATCACCACATCCCTCTGCCAGCCAACTGGAAAAGCCAGGTATGGACCAGGGATTTCCAGCAGCAATAGAGGATTGCACCAGCACCGCCCGCATGGAGAAACACCTACCCCTGCTCTGTACTTCCCAGCCCCCCTTTTCAGAGAAACAGCATCTCCTTTATGGGCCCCAGGTATTGGTTTTTGTCTGAAGAACATAATGACTGGCTGTGATGATTTAGTTGGGATTAGGTCCTGCTTTGAGCAGGGGGTTGGACTAGATACCTCCTGAGGTCCCTTCCAACCCTGATATTCTATGACACAGTTTGTGTCACAGGGCTTTCAAGAGGAGCCTGACCCAGCAGTTGCCCATTTTAGTGAACACCCTGAGTTCCATCCCGTATAAGTCTGCATTGGAAAAGTGTTTTTGTCTGAAAAATCCTGTGAATACTTTTACTTTGGGGGGGGGGATATGAAAGCAATTAGTCAAATGGGGTGTCTAAAATGAGATTTACCAAAAATCTCGACTTTCTAATGGTTTGAGTTGCTCTGTCTAAAAACACTGTGTGTAGCGTTTGCACACTACCTGACATATGAAAATGACTTCTTACCGCTCCCCAGACTCCCTTAACTCTGGCCCTGTGTGCCGGTGTCGCAGGGAGGCATGTCTGGCATAACAGCCGCAGCTTTAGAAATGTCTGAAATCTTTGAGCACAAGTGAAAATGTGACATCCCCACCCCCAACCCACCCCCAGCATGCTCCTCAGTGGTGAGTAAGGTTAGTCCGGCTTGGTGAGTGATTGCTGCCCTCTGGGTAGCGATGGATGCATGGATTCTGTAGATGACATGGCAGAAGAGAATTTTGACAAGAAGATTGGAATGAAGAGGGAAGTGAGGCAGATGGACTAGGCACACACGGCAGCATGGAAGGATGCCCGAAAAGGAGAGGCACAGAAGGAAATTAACAGGTTGTCAAAGTTGGTGTAGTTTGCCTAGTGGAAGGTTCATGGGAATATGATCGGCGATAAGGTCAGACACTCAGGTGGGAGTGGGCTGGGCAGGGCCTCGAGTCTGAGCAATGGGGAGGCATCATGGCCTTCGGCGATGGGCCAGAGAGCAATTCTGGCAGTAGTGTTTGGACAGACTGTAGGGGCAAGGCAAGTACCTTGGCAGCTATGGAGGAGGCAGGTGCCATGGTCAGGGCAGCAAATGTTCATAGAATCATAGAATCATAGAATCTCAGGGTTGGAAGGGACCTCAGGAGGTCATCTAGTCCAACCCCCTGCTCAAAGCAGGACCAAACCCAACTAAATCAGCCCAGCCAGGGCTTTGTCAAGCCTGACCTTAAAAACCTCTAAGGAAGGAGATTCCACTACCTCCCTAGGTAACCCATTCCAGTTCTTCACCACCCTACTAGTGAAAAAGTTTTTCCTAATGTCCAACCTAAACCTCCCCCTCTGCAACTTGAGACCATTACTCCTTGTTCTGTCATCTTCTATCACTGAGAACAGTCTAGATCCATCCTCTTTGGAACCCCCTTTCAGGTAGTTGAAAGCAGCTATCAAATCGCCCCTCATTCTTCTCTTCTGCAGACTAAACAATCCCAGTTCCCTCAGCCTCTCCTCGTAAGTCATGTGCTCCAGCCCCCTAATCATTTTTGTTGCCCTCCGCTGGACTCTCTCCAATTTATCCACATCCTTCTTGTAGTGTGGGGCCCAAAACTGGACACAGTACTCCAAATGAGGCCTCACCAGTGCTGAGTAGAGGGGAATGATCACATCCCTCGATCTGCTGGAAATGCCCCTACTTATACAACCCAAAATGCCATTAGCCTTCTTGGCAACAAGGGCACACTGTTGACTCATATTCAGCTTTTCGTCCACCGTAACCCCTAGGTCCTTTTCTGCAGAACTGCTGCCCAGCCATTCGGTCCCTAGTCTATAGCAGTGCATGGGATTCTTTCGTCCTAAATGCAGGACTCTGCACTTGTCCTTGTTGAACCTCATCATATTTCTTTTGGCCCAATCCTCTAATTTGTCTAGGTCCCTCTGTATCCTATCCCTACCCTCCAGCGTATCAACCACTCCTCCCAGTTTAGTGTCATCTGCAAACTTGCTAAGGGTGCAGTCCACACCATCTTCCAGATCGTTAATGAAGATATTGAATAAAACCGGCCCCAGCACCGACCCTTGGGGCACTCCACTTGATACCGGCTGCCAACTAGACAAGGAACCATTGATCACTACCCGTTGAGCCCGACCATCTAGCCAGTTTTCTATCCACCTTACCGTCCATTCATCCAGCCCATACTTCTTTAACTTGCTGGCAAGAATACTGTGGGAGACTGTATCAAAAGCTTTGCTAAAGTCCAGAAATAGCACATCCACTGCTTTCCCCTCATCCACAGAGCCGGTTATCTTATCATAGAAGGCAATTAGGTTAGTCAGGCATGACTTGCCCTTGGTGAATCCATGCTGACTGTTCCTGATCACTTTCCCCTCCTTTAAGTGGTTCAGGATTGATTCCTTGAGGACCTGTTCCATGATTTTTCCAGGGACTGAGGTGAGACTAACTGGCCTGTAGTTCCCTGGATCTTCCTTCTTCCCTTTCTTAAAGATGGGCACTACATTAGCTTTTTTCCAGTTCAGGCCTGCATGAGCAGTTCAGCCATCTGAAGAGAAGTGGAAGGCTTCCAGATGTGCACTGGAGGAAGAGAGAGCAGGATGGGGTCACATCAGGATGTGAGAGGCTGGGCGAGAGGGGCTGGTAACAGGGCAGGTGGTGGAGGACAGCAGAGAAGGAGAAGGGAAGGGGAGGCATATGGAGCCCAGGCTAGGAGATAACGCCCTCCCCCGAGCACTATCCACGAGCCAGGCTGTGCTGAGACTCCGCACTGAGCCAGTGCTGCAATGGTTCTGACTCTCATGCCGGCGTCTCCTTCGCTTGCAGGTGGAGCAAGAAACGCTGGCTGTCATTCACTGGATGAGCCGCTACAACTTTGTCCTCTCAGCCAATCTCCACGGTGGAGCGCTCGTGGCGAATTACCCCTACGACAAAGCCCAGGAGCAGCGGAGCCGGGGCTATCAGCGCAAAAGCAACACCCCGTCCCCCACTCCTGATGACAAGCTGTTCCGGAAGGTGCACAGAGGGCATCATGAGAGCTCCTTGGGCCCCACATGTCAGATCTTACAAGATCAGCTCTTCATTCAGTATCTGAACCAGACTGTAGGGGTCGAGGGTTTAGGTCTGGGATTTGAATCCAGAGTACCCCCCCCCCTTGATCCCCCAGCCCCTAAACAAACATGTGATGGGGTTTGGATCGGAAGTTCCAGTTTTAGCCCAGCCTTTGTTTTTAATCATCTGCAATAATCTCTTTGAAACAGGCAATAAGATGACATGTGACAAACAATGTGATGTTGGGCTAAATACATCCCTGGTATAAACACCACTGATGTCCATGGTGTTTGCACCAGGAATGAATCTGGCCCATTTCCCATGCACAGGAAAGTCTAGGAACAAGCCTCTCCTTAGTGCAATAATCCTTTCTATAGGTCTGAGCCTGCAAAGTGCTGAGAGCTGCCAAAGCTGGCCTGAGCGCCCTCAGTTCCCGGGGCTTCAATAGGAGCAGGATTGGGCTCTGTGACACTAACAAGCCCCCAACTAATCAGCTTTACTCTTCCTCCTCGCCCCACCCACCTCTCTGGAGAGGGTCTGACGGGCCTGCACTGCGGTAACCTGCAGTTTGGTGTCTGCTCTGACTTTCCACCGTGTTTCCCAAGGCAGCCTGTGCAGACCGAGGGTTCGTTTTACTGCTGGGCAGGGATCACTGAGCAGAGAGAATCCAGGCTCCACAGCTGGGATAAAAACGTATCAGGATGATAAATCTCCTGCTTCCGGGGTCGGACCCAACCTCTGCCTCCTGGGGCCATGGAAGAAACTGCCCGAGGGGCTGGCTAGTCCATAAACCTCTATTATGGGCTTTCTTGCACCTTCCTCCGGGTCTGTCCGTTGTCAGAGACAGGAGACTGGGCTCCTCTCTGCTCCTAGGGCTCGTGTCTGGGTAGGGAGCAGCAGGGACTGTAAGGGGTAAACTGAGAGTTCAGGCTGACCTGCCTCCTTCAAAAAGACATGGGTGACCTCGGCCTCTGAGGGTTACTTTCTGCAGAGGCGGGATCTTGTTGCTATGGCAATGAGAGCCAAAGCCTAGGCTCCAATCAGAAAGCGCTGTCCTGGATTTCCCATTACAAGTTGGACTGAATTTACATTGCGACAGAGCCCTTCCCCCGACCCCGCCTGTCAGGGCTCCCACTGGGCGGCAAACCCCAGGAGGGAGATGGGCCAACCCCACCCGACTGTGCAATGGCATCCCCCAGCTCGAATTCTCCGTGGGCTTTGTTGGCAGGTTCCTGAGCCCATGGGGTCAGGGCGGGGGGCAGGTTCCCCTGCTGGGGGAGGGGCTGGGGGCAGGTTCCTGAGCCCATGGGGTCGGGGCTGGGGGCAGGTTCCTGAGCCCATGGGGTATGGGCTGGGGGCAGGTTCCCCTCCTGGGGTCGGGGCTGGGGGCAGGTTCCTGAGCCCATGGGGTCGGGGCTGGGGGCAGGTTCCTGAGCCGGGGGGGGCGGGGGGGGGGGCGGTTCCCCCGGGGGGGGGGGGGGGGGGGCGGTTCCCCCGGGGGGGGGGGGGGGGGGGGGGGGCGGGTTCCTGAGCCCATGGGGTCAGGCGGGGGGCAGGTTCCCCTGCTGGGGTCGAGGCTGGGGGCAGGTTCCTGAGTCCATGGGGTCAGGCGGGGGGCAGGTTCCTGAGCCCATGGGGTCGGGGCTGGGGTCAGGTTCCCCTGCTGGGGGAGGGGCTGGGGGCAGGTTCCTGAGCCCATGGGGTCAGGCGGGGGGCAGGTTCCCCTGCTGGGGGAGGGGCTGGGGTATAGGTTCCTATGATGGTGTGTGTGTGGGGGGGTGTCTGTGTGAAGAACAGTGGTGGGGCTGTGCTGGGCCTGCTCTCTCTCACGTGGGTTTAGCTCCGTTGGAGGGGCTCCTGCTTGTCCCTAGTGTACATGGGAGCAGACTCAGACTGAGGGACATGGGCCAGAGGGGCGAAGCCTGCGCTGTGACCAGCCTCATGCTCTCTCTGCAGCTGGCCAAAGCCTATTCCTACGCCCACCACTCGATGCACCAGAGCCCAACCTGCGGAGAGCAATTTGCAGATGGCATCACCAATGGGGCCTCCTGGTATTCTCTCAGCAAGGGTAAGGGCTGGGGGAGCGGGAACCAGGAGTTGGAGAAAGGTCCAGAGGGAACAGGAGAGGTGAGGATATGGGAGGTCTGGGCTGCAGAGGGGATAGTGGGACAGACAAGGGTTGGGGAAGGGATGAGCAGGATCAGGGGGAGAGGGTAATAGCTGGTATGCAGGTTATCATAGAATCATAGAATATCAGGGTTGGAAGGGACCTCAGGAGGTCATCTAGTCCAACCCCCTGCTCAAAGCAGGACCTAATCCCAACTAAATCATCCCAGCCAGGGCTTTGTCAAGCCTGACCTTAAAAACCTCTAAGGAGGTTATGGTTTGAGGGAGGGAATGTGGAGGTGTAATGGCCGAGGGGAGGGTACAGGGATAAGGGCTGGTGAGACAGTATGTGGAGATAATGGCTAAGGAGGGGCTACTGGGATATGGGGGTGCACTCTCAGTGAGTGAGGAGCACCCAGATTCTGGGGGATTGGTCAGGAGTACTCGTTTCTGTCAAACCTTGAGTATGAAGCTGGGAGGGGCCACAATGTGGAAGTGACAAGACATAAAATCAGCAATAAAATTAAAAAAACCAACAAATAATAATGGAAAAAGTTTATGTCACTGGCTGTACGCTGCCAGTCATGAGTGCTGACGATTGATAAGGGAAGTTGGATTTCCATGGATACCATGTCTAGTAGGGTTAAGGACATCAAGAAGGATGTAAAAAGACTATATTAGGAGCAGAAGAAATCCTAGTAATGGTATAGGTCCATTACTAACTAGGGATGATAAAATTTCTATTCTGTATTTGGGAAGAAGCTGGATGGCACAGTCACAGCTTGCGCTGATAATGAAATAGTTTATGCTGAGAGTAATGTGGGAGGATGTGTGCCCTTGTTGCCAAGAAGGCTAACGGCATTTTGGGCTGTATAAATAGGGGCATTGCCAGCAGATCGAGGGACGTGATTGTTCCCCTCTATTTGACATTGGTGAGGCCTCACCTGGAGTACTGTGTCCAGTTTTGGGCCCCACAGTACAAGAAGGATGTGGAAAAATTNAAACAGCAACAGCTAAAATTAAACATTTTCTGATCGGTAGGACACAAAAACTTGCGCAAAAGAATTGTCCGAGGAGCTCTGTGAGCCAGCGATGAATATTCCTTAGCACAAAAGGATGCATAAAGTAAAATATGGCATCTAGCAACTATGTGTGATAAATGTTTCACTTTTTTGTCAGCTATAACGCTCTTTTATAATGCAGTTTGCTTAAACATTTAGCAAATGAAAGTGTGTTGGGAATTGCACAAGTAACTTTCCAAGCTTGAAACTGACAATATGTTGTTGACCTTAACCATAGTACCTGAATATTCATTTTCTGAATGAAGATGATATCTGTCTTTTTACAGAAAGTTTTGGGTTTGGGGGTTTTTAGGTTATAAATACCAAGTTCTTCCTGTAGGTCTGCCCCAGTATTTGGAGGGCTGGGAATGAGATATTATATGAGGCTGTGTCAGTTTACTGTGATCTCATGTTCCAAGTCTTTGAAAGACTGCTGAAGTCAGGACTTGATGTTTGTGACAAATGCTTGTTTTTGTTTTTTTTTAAACTTCATTATGCTACCTTAATACATCAAAGCACTAAAGTAAAAGTAAAGGATTTATGGGCACAAACGGTTTTAATTTTGGTTTTGAAGCTGACATCTCTAACTCATAAAAACATCCTAAATGTTATCTTCATTTTAAAATGGGTTTACAAAATCTGACCCTACATTTTATCCCTGTCCATAACAACTTATTTTCTTAATTTATTATTTTCCCCCATAATAGGCAAAGCAAGGTAGAACTTGCATAACACCGTGTTTTAGAAGAAATGCAAACTGTTGAGAAGTGGGTACCTGATTGCCATATCACATTTATTCAACTTAATAGAATAACATTTTGAAGATCTAATTAGAATGTAAACAATTTGGTGTAATTCTCTGGCCTGTGCCCTGCTGGAGGTCAGATGAGACTATCATAATGTTTCCGTCTGGTCTGTGACTTGTGCATTTGGAGAGGCACATGCAGCTCCTAGGCACAGAGCTCTGGAGAGCCCCGCCTGGCGGGTGTTGTGGTAGAGGAGGGGAAAATTTGGTTGCAAAGAGGATAGAGAGAGGCAGCACTGAGAGGGGCTGTGAGAAAGATTTGAGGCAAATGCCGGGGAGATGAGGGGGTGTTTGGGGGACAGGATATGGGAAGGGCTGCTGGGGAGGACAGAAGAGGCGGGCTGTATATTTGTGGGGAAGAAGGGGAGTGCCCTTGGGAAGGAGGCAGAGGGGAGGGCTGTACTGGAGGAGGGGGCATGGCATGTCTCTGGGCCTGGCCACAACCTCTCCTTGTCTCCTCTCAGGCATGCAGGACTTTAATTATCTTTACACCAACTGCTTTGAGATCACTCTGGAGCTGAGCTGTGATAAATTTCCGCCTCAAAAGGACCTGGAGAAGGAGTGGCTGGCGAATCGTGAGGCGCTCATCACCTACTTAGAGGAGGTAAAGGGGCCACTCAGACCCTGATACCAACCTCATGTGTGGCTGAGATCCCTGGCCCCTCCTCCCTGCTTTGCATTGCAGGGGTAAGAGATGTAATGGTGGGGGGCGCCAGCAGAGGCTGGGAACATGGCGGGAGGGCCTGGGGCTCCCTCTCTTGGTGCTTTGAAGGCAGCACTGAGAGACTCCAGCAATACTGCTGCCCCCAGCCCTGGCTCAGCCAGAGAAAGGCCAGCCCAGCTACAGGTCTTTGGCAGGCAGAGAGAATGGAGTATCACCAGGGCTCTGTTCTCCTGCTCCAGGAGGGCCTGGCAGGATCCTGACAGGGAGAGAGGATCCAGCTCTCAGGAGTGAGTGACTCTGTCTGTCTATTTGCAGGTTCATCAGGGTATCAAAGGGCTGGTGTCCGATGAGAACAACAATGGGATTGCAGGTGCTGTGATTTCTGTCCATGGGATCGGCCACGATGTCACTTCCGGTGGGTTGCCCATCCCTCAACTTACTGACCCTTTTGGTAACAGCCTGTTTAGCCTGATTTGGGAGGAACACAGTGTGACGGGCCCCCCGGGATGCAACCTGGAACTGGGGTACCACTGAGCCCTCTGTCTCACCAGCCTGGGCTTCCTCTCACACTGTGCGGCTGTGACAAGCTGCAGACCGCTCCCAGTCCTGCACTTGCACAAACCTTTACACAGGCAGGGACACACCCAGCTGCAGTTACATGAAGGCTTCTCCCCAGCACCACAGCCTAGGACCCCAGAGCTGTACCGTCTTGTCCTGGTCAAAAGCCTGCCCAGTATAAATTTATGACCCAATCCCCACCTCCCTTAATGTGGAGAGGGACAGTGCACCAGCTCCTGTTCCCAAGCAGATTCCCCAAGCACTTCTGGCAAAACGCACTGTTTCAGGTAAAAAAAAATGTACAACAAATTTATTAACTACGGAAAGATAGATTTTAAGTGATTATAAGTAGTAAGTGCACAGATCAAAGCAGTTTACCTAGGAAATAAACAAAAATGCAATCTAAATCCTATACGCTAGACCAGATTTGAATCAAGCGGTGTCTCATCCTGTAGATAGTACAAACAGTCCACCAAGCTTCCATTCACAGGCAGGCTTCCTTCTTTCCCTGCCTGGGACCTCCTTCCCCAGTTCAGTCTTTGTTCCTTAGGTGTTTTCAGGTGCTGTGTTGTAGGGGGAGTAAGGCCCTTTGGTGATGCCACTTCCTCCTTTTTTAGCTTCTTCCATCTTGCTGGAAAGATCTTTTGCTGTGACCCAAGTTAAACAGTCCCCATTGTGTAGTGCTATCTCTGAGAGGTTTCTATTGTACCCAGTTCCTGGGGTAATCCTTGTGAGTATGTGTATTTTCCTCAATGGGCCATTAATGCTGTTTGGCCTTTGCATTGTTGTACCCCTACAAGAACTAGGGGTCACCAAATGAAATTAATAGGCAGCAGGTTTAAAACAAATAAAAGGAAGTTCTTCTTCACACAGCGCAGTCAACTTGTGGAACTCCTTACCTGAGGAGGTTGTGAAGGCTAGGACTAGAACAGCATTTAAAAGAGAACTGGATAAATTCATGGTGGTTAAGTCCATTAATGGCTATTAGCCAGGATGGGTAAGGAATGGTGTCCCTAGCCTCTGTTTGACAGAGTGTGGAGATGGATGGCAGGAGAGAGATCACTTGATCATTGCCTGTTAGGTTCACTCCCTCTGGGGCACCTGGCATTGGCCACTGTCGGTAGGCAGGATACTGGGCTGGATGGACCTTTGGTCTGACCCAGTACGGCCATTCTTATGTTCTTAAAGTTATGTTCTTATGTACCTGAAAGGCTGGTTAGGGGTGTTTTTAACTTCACAACATACTTCAGTAACAGACACATGGCAAAACTTCATAATTCTAGATACAAAGATAGCACATACAATTTAACAGGATATTAATACTCAGCAGATTAAGACTTTTAAACTGATACCTCACAAAGCATACTTTGTGAAAAACACATCATAATCCTGTCACCATGGTAAATACAGGGTGCAGTGTCACACATGGTGAGCCAGGCAATGATGTATGTTGCCTGTCTCCTGCAAGCGCTGCCCACTGTGGGAAATTAGTGAACCTCACAATGGTGGAAGGTGAGAACCCTTTGGGAGGCAGGAAGGGCAAAACGAGCAAAGCCCTCCAGCCACTCCCCCCCATCTGGCACACAGCGACCTCGAGCACTGCAGATTATTAAAATGCTGTGTGTGTGTGTTGGATTGAGGGGGGGGGACAAAGGTTAACTCGTATAATGAGTGAAATGGCATATGGGCTCTGTGGATGCAGCTTCACATTTGGGATGGATCAAAAAGTGAAATTGATTTGTTGGTTCTGATTCTTCTCTGGAGAATTTTTGTTCAAATCACAAACAGACCTTCCAAACATCATACGTGTCGCATGACTTAGGGTCACAGTGGATAATCAGCTAAGCGTGAGCTCCCAGTGGGATGCTGTAGCTAAGAGGATGAACACAGTCCTTGGATGTATAAGCAGGAGAGTATCAAGTAGGAGTATGTAGGTGGCATTCCCTCTGTATATAACATTTGTGAGGCCATTGCTGGATCCTGTGTCCCGTTCTGGTGTCCAAAATATGATCTGAGGGCTGGAAACAGGCCATATAGGAAGAGACTTATGAAGATCAGTCTATTTAGTTTACGCAAGAGAAGGTTAAGAAGTTTCTTGACTCTGGTCTATAAACACCTACGGGGGAAGAGATTTATATGTTATTTCATATTTTTATCAGTAACTTGGAAGAAACCATAAAATCATCACTTGTAAAATTTGCAGATGGCACAGAGAGTGGGAGAGTGATAAATTACGCAGAGGACAGGTCACTGATATACAGAGATCTGGATCTCTTGGTAAGCTGGGCACAAGCAACCATTGTCTGTTTCAATACAGCTAAATGTAAGGTGATACCCTGAGGAACAAAGGCAGTCAGCCATACTTGCAAGCTGGGGGGCTCTATCCTGGGAAGTAGTGACTCTGACAAAGACTTGGGGGTCATGCTGGATATTATCAGCTGCGATGCTGTGGCCAAAAGGGCTAATGCAGTAGTTCTCAACCAGGGGTCCAGGGCTCCCTAGGGGGCCTTGAGCAGGTTTCAAGGGGGCCTCCAAGCAGGGCCAGCATTAGACTCGCTGGGGCCCAGGGATGAAAGCTGAAGCCTCACCACATGGGGCTGAAGCCCAGGTCCCTGTGCCCTGCAACCCAGGGCTGAAGCTGAAGCCTGAGCAATGTAGTTCGTGGGGGCCCCTGTGGCATGGGGCCCCAGACAACTGTCCTGCTTCCTACCCCCTAATGCCGGCCCTGGCTTTTATATGCAGAAAACCAGTTATTGTGGCACAGGTGGGCCGTGGAGTTTTTATAGCATGTTGTGGGGGAGCCTCGGAAAGAAAAAGGTTGAGAACCCCGGGCTAATGCAATCTGTGGCCGTATAAACAGAGGAATATCAAGTAGGTATAGGTGTAGGGAGGTTCTATTACCCCTCTATTTGGAACTGATGTGACTGCTACTGTAATGTTGTGTCCAGCTCTGGTCTCCACACTTAAGGAAAGATGGTGGGAAACTGGTGAGGTTTCAGAAAAGAGCCACAAGATGACTAAAGGATTGGAAAACCTGCTAACAGTGAGACTCAAGGAGTTCAGTCTATTTACCTTATCAAAGAAAAGGCTAAGGGATGATTGGATCCCAGGCTATAGCTACCTACATTGGGAACAGAAAGTTGTTAATAGAGGCTCTGCAATCTAGCAGGCAAGATCCAGTAGCTGGAAGCTGAATCTAGATAAATTCAGCCTCTAAATAAGGCACAATTTTTTAACAATGAGGGTTATTAACCATTGGAACAACTGACTTAGGGCTGGGATGGATTCTCCATCACCAGAAACTTTTTTAAATCGAGATGTTCTTCTAAACTATCTGTTCTGGTTCATCCAGGCTCGTAGACTTGAAACAGGAATTAATTCAGGGACATGCATGTCCTGTGTTGTATAGGAGGTCTGACTACATAGACACAGTAGTCCCTTCCGGCAGAGG
This sequence comes from Platysternon megacephalum, assembly GCA_003942145.1. NCBI lineage: Eukaryota > Metazoa > Chordata > Testudines > Platysternidae > Platysternon > Platysternon megacephalum. The sequence continues at coordinate 303,849 of QXTE01000232.1, forward strand.
CACCATAGTGGTGAGTCGTACCCCGTCACACATGGTGGAGAATGCGAGCACATGGTCACCCCTGACATAAGGGGAGGATAGAGGACTGTGGGGATGATTGCCTGTCTCAGAGATTTGAGAGACTGAGGGACACAGAAGGTGGAGAAAATGGAGCCAGGGTATGCAGAGGCCTTCTTTGCAGAGGGTTCTTGTGCCTTCCAGGACTGGACTCCAGAGTCAGTGCCCCTGCAGAAAGGGGCTGACCAGCAGCATGGGTGGCTTCAGGCCCTGCTGCTAAAGGTACTTGAAACCCAACAGAGACAGTGGGAGGCACAAGAGTACCTGAGGGCCTATATGACCTGGCTAGCAGAGCAGCAGTTGTACCTGTTCAAGTCGCTGTACGGGGCAGTCCATAGAAATCACAGAGAGCAAGAGGGGAAGCAAGGCAGGACCAGGAGGATGTTACACCTGTGGGCGACAAGGACACTGGAAGGCAGTGTCCTACCAGGATGGGTGACAGAAACCTCACCCAGAGAAGGGGAAGATAATAGAGCCCAAGAAAGCCCCACCTGTGAGAAGAACAGGGAAGGGACGGGTGTACTGGGCCTGTGGGCAACAGGGGCAGCTGCAGAGGGAGTGCCCGGACCTGAGTGGTGGGGTTGAGACTGGCCCTGGGGAAGGGGCTAAGCAAGGGAAGGACCATGGGAGGTGCCAAAGGGAGGCAAAGAGTTGGCTGTCGGTGCCATGAGGAGGGCCATATAAGAAGGTACTACCCCCCTAGGAGAAGGCAGGGTAGCAAAGGGGTGCCCGGAAACGAGGCTAGGTCAGAGACTGTCAAGAGGGATGTGGCAATGATGACTGAGGACATGGCAAAGAGCCATCTCCCACATCCAGCAGGAGGAGGTAGGGAGGTGGTGGATAAGATGACTGGAATGGAGAGGACCCAGATGGACTGCACACCGCACCAAAGTAACTCTAACTCAGGAACCAATCCATGCAACAAACCTCGATGCCAACTCTGCCCACATATCTACACCAGCGACACCATCACAGGACCTAACCAGATCAGCCACACCATCACTGGTTCATTCACCTGCACATCCACCAATGTAATATACGCCATCATATGCCAGCAATGCCCCTCTGCTATGTACATCGGCCAAACTGGACAGTCTCTAAGGAAAAGGATAAATGGACACAAATCAGATATTAGGAATGGCAATATACAAAAACCTGTAGGAGAACACTTCAACCTCCCTGGACACACAATAGCAGATCTTAAGGTCACCATCTTGCAGCAAAAAAACTTCAGGACCAGACTTCAAAGAGAAACTGCTGAGCTTCAGTTCATCTGCAAATTTGACACCATCAGCTCAGGATTAAACAAAGACTATGAATGGCTTGCCAACTACAGAACCAGTTTCTCCTCCCTTGGTTTTCACACCTCTACTGCTAGAACAGGACCTCACCCTCCCTGATTGAACTAAACTCGTTATCTCTAGCTTGCTTCTTGCTTGCATATATATACCTGCCCCTGGAGATTTCCACTTACTTGCATCCGAAGAAGTGGGTATTCACCCACGAAAGCTCATGCTGCAAAACCTCTGTTAGTCTATAAGGTGCCACAGGATTCTTTGCTGCTTTTACAGATCCAGACTAACACGGCTACCCCTCTGATACTTGACAGATGGACAAGGGAACTCCCACTGGAGCAGGACAGGCTGTGGTAGGGACCCAGACCCTGGAGGAGGGAGGCAGATTACTCCTCCTAGTAGAGAACCTGAGGCAGGAGAGGGACGTCCTGCGGGCACAGCTGCGTGGGAAGCAGGGACGGTTATACACCCCCTGGGGCGGTCAGTCTTAAGGGAGTGGGTGTGTGATGGGGCATCTGCCCCACATTGGCCCATAAGGGGTTAAAAGCTGTCCTAGAGAGGTTGTGCTGGAGGCAGCCAATTAGAAAGGGGCTGAGAGGAGCAGCCAATCATGGTGGCAGGCTCATATAAGAAGGGCTGCAGGGCAGAGCAGAGTTCAGTAGCTGACTGGAGCTTGAGGGGAGAAAACCAGGCTCCTAGCAGGAGGAAGGAGCTCCAGCACCTGGGACAAAGCAGTGCTGCAAGCAGGGACCAGGGGAGCTAGAGAGAGCTCCTGGCTGGCTGCTAGGGCCGGCAGGCTGAGGCCCTGAGGTAAGGGCAGAAGAGGGTGCTGGAGCTGCATGGGAAGCAGCCCAGGGACAATGGACTGCAGTTGCCACTGAGGGAAGTAACTGGATGGAGATTGCAGGTCCCTCGGAAGGGGGGAACACAGAGTGTGGCACAGCCAGAGGGCAGTTTCACTGAAGAGGACCTTGCAGTCCTGGGAGTGGCGCAGGTCCTGGAATGAAAGTGGTGGCGGTGAGGTACCACCAGAGAAGGGTGCACTGGTGAACAGAGCTAATCCCCAAAACAGCCAGCAGGAGGTGCTGCAGTGGTGAGTGATCCCCGTCACAGTGAGGTTTTCTAAACTTTTTATAATTTTTGTCACTCCTCTGGACTCTCTTCAATTTGTCCAAAAGTTTCCTCAAGCGTGGTGCCCAGAATTGGACGCAGTACTCCAACTGAGGCCTCACCAGTGCCAAGTAGAGGGGGACAATTACCTCCCATGACGCTCCTGTTAATACACCCCAGAATGGTATTAGCCTTTCTTTGCAACTGCATTACATTGTTGACTCGTATTCAATCTGTGATCCATTATAACCCCCAGATCCTTGTCAGCAGTGCTGCCACCTAGCCAGTTATTCCCCATTTTTTGTGGTTGTACATTTGATTTTTCCTTCCTAAGTGAAGTACTTTGCACTTGTCTTTATTGAATTTCAATCTGGTGAATTCAGACCAATTCTTCAACTTGTCAAGATCATTTTGAATTTTAATCCTGTCCTCCAAAGTGCTTGCAACCCCTCCAGCTTGGTGTCATCTGAAAATTTTAAAAGTGTACTCTCCAAGTCATTAATGAAAATATTGAACAGTACCAGACCCAGGACTGACCCCTGCAGGACCCCACTAGATACACCCTCCCAGCATGACAGTGAACGATTGATAACTACTCCTTGAGTATGGTCTTTAAATCAGTTGTACACCCACTTTACAGTAATTTCATCTAGACCACATTTCCTTAGTTTTCTTGTAAGAATGTCATGTGGGGCTGTGTCAATCAGGTCTATCACATCTACTGCTTCTCCCCTATCCACTAGCCCAGGAACCCTGCCAAAGAAGGATATTAGGTTGGTGTGGCATGATCTGTTCTTGACAACGCCATGCTGGTTATTCCTTACAACTCTCATATCCTCCAGGTGCTTACATATTGATTATTTCATAATTTGTTCCAGTATCTTTCCATCGAAGTTAGGCTGACTGGTCAATAATATCCTGGGTCCTCTTTGTACCCATTTTTAAAGATAGGTACTATGTTTGCCCTTCTCCAGTCTTCTGGGACCTCGCCCATCCTCCAGGAATTCTCAAAGATAATTGCTAATGGTTCCAAGATTTCATCTGCTAGTTCCTTAAGTACCCTAGGATGACTTTCATCAAGATCTATTGACTTGAAGATGTCTAAATTATCTAAATATTCTTTAACCTGATCGTTCCTCACTTTGGCTTGCTTTCCTTTCCCCTTGTTGTTAATATTAATTGTGTTGAGTATCTGGTCACCATTAACCTTTTTAGTAAAGACTGAAGCAAAATAGGCATTAAACACCTCAGCCTCCTCGATGACATCAATTATTAGCTCTCCTTCCCCATTAAGCAGTGGACCTACACTTTCCTTCGTCTTTCTCTTGCTCCTAATGTATTTAAGGAACATCTTCATATTGCCTTTTATGTCCCTTCTAGGTGTATTTCATTGTGTGCCTTAGCCTTTCTGATTTTGTTCCTACATGCTTGTGCAATTCTTTTCTACTCGTCCTTAGCAATTTGTCCATATTTCTACTTTTTGTAGGATTCCTTTTTGATTTTCAGGTCTTTAAAGAGCTCCTGGTGGAGCCATATTGGCCTCTTACTATTCTTCCTCTCTTTCCTTTGCATCAGGATAGTTTTCAAATGTGCCTGTAATATTGTCTCCTTGAGAAACCGCCAGCTCTCCTGAACTCCTTTTTTCCATTAGATTTTCTTCCCCTGAGACCTTAGCTACCAGTTCTCTGAGTTTGTTAAAGGCTGCTTTTTTGAAGTCCACTGTCCTAATTCTGCTGCTCTCATTCCTTCCTTTCTTTAGAATAATAAAATCTGTCATTTCATGATCACTTTCACCCAAAGTGTCTTCTACCTTCAGATTTGCTACCAATTCCTCTGTGTTGGCCTGAATCAGGCCTAAAATAGGTGTCCCCCTGGTTACTTCCGTCACTTTGCTGGGGACAACATTTTGTTCCAGATAGGCACTGACTCCGTGGATGCTCCAGCCCTGAAGCACGCATGGAAAAAAATTAGTGGGTGCTCAGCACCCACCGGTAGCCAGCTCTCCCCTTCCCCCGCAGCGCTTCCCGTCCGCTGGTGGCCCCGACGACCAATTCTTCCCCCTCCCTCCCAGAACCTCCCGCCTGCTGCAGATCAGCTGTTCTGTGGCGTGCAGGAGGTGCTGGGGGGAGGGCGAGGAGCGGCAACGGGGCACGCTCGGGGGAGAGGGCGAAACGGGGTGGGAAGAGGCGGGGGTGGGAGTGGGGTCTGGGATGGAGCGAGGGCAGGAAGAGGCGGGGTGGACTGGGGACTTGGGGGAAGGGGTTCAGTGGGGCCTGGGGCAGAGTCGGGGGTTGAGCACCCCCAGGGCCCAGAGGAAGCCGGTGCCTGTGATCTCCAGTATGTTCCAAGAACTTATTGGAAATTTTGTGTTGCACCATATTCCTCTTACAACGTACCAAATGCTGTGCTGCATGTATCCCCTGCCTTAACTACAAGACCACTCTCTTCTCACAGTCAGAACACAACCCAAGCATCCTGATACCCTGTGTCTGGCAAATAGCTGTATAAAGCCAATGGCAAAGTGTGTGTCCTGTCACCTCTAGGGACTGTCATGTTTGATTTTTCAGCTTGGGCGCCAGATGTATTATTTCAAAAAGAACAAGGGGCCACAGACAATACTCTGCCTGATCCACTCCCTTGGTGCTGGCCAGCTACAGCAAAGAGAGTAGAATCCACCCACAAGTGCCCTGCTGAGGATTCCTTCAATTGGGGGAGTCTCCAGTGAACACAGAACCAGCATAGCTGGCCTCACATCAAATTCCCTGCAACCCCTGGTGCAGAAAGTGAAGAAGGGGAATGGTTGGAATGTGCTGTGACCACTGCCAGCTGGTGCAAGTTAGAGCAACCCCCAGGTTGTTCGAGTCTGTGCCAGGACCGGCGCAGAGAATCAGAGAGCCATAACAGGATGTCTGTTCTCAGCATCTCCCCTTTCCTCCTCTCCTGGGCTGCCCCAGTGGCTGTGCAGGCGGAGGGCTAGGAGCTCCCCGAGATTCAGGCAGAGCCAGTAAAGCTCCTATCCTGTTCTCCCGGGGGTTCCCACAGGCCATCAGGGAAGCAGGCAATGGAGCAGCTAGAGCTACTCCCTTCCATATACTCTGATGGTTCAGGTGGAAGAGGTCGGTGCTGAATGTCCTGGGTTTGTTTGACCAGAACAATTTGGCAAATTCAACATAAATTTCGGAAATGTTTTGGTGAACCTGAATTGGCATTTTTGGCGAACAAAAGTTCATCCAAAGATTGTACCCAGCTCTAATCAGGACTGAGCAGCACCGGCAGAGGGGTTTGTGTGGGGTGTGGAGGGGAAAGGGAGTGAGTCTTTCTCAAGCCATGCCCGTATTATTCATCTCCTACAAATGTAAACCAAAGCCCCCTATATTTGGGCTAGGTGAGTGCACTTACCCCAGCGCTTTCTTCAAATCCACTCTCACTGGTAAGTCCCTGCACACTGTGGGGTCGTTCTGGGGTGATGGGAAGTTTGTCTGGATGCACGGGAGCAGAGTGTGTGGAAGGGGTGGGAGTGCTGTCATGTGGCACATTTAAACTAGCCAGGACAGAGCCCTAGGTGAGGTACAACAGGGGCAAGTCTGGTGAGTGAGATTGGCCCGAGTGGAACGTTTCTGGCTTGATCCTGTGCCTCTGACTGAGCGCACTCTGGCTGCTGCTCTTTCTCATTCCAGGTGACCAGGGGGATTATTTCCGGTTGCTGCTGCCTGGCACTTACACCATCGCTGCCTCAGCAGATGGGTATCGACCACAGACGGTGACAGTAACAGTCGGCCCGGCCGGGCCTTCGCTGGTGAGTTGTGCTGAATAATCAGCAAGGGCTGTGTCAGGACATCTCAGACTCAGTGAGAGATGGGGCGGTGGGGGGACGACACACTCTGCTGCCTGGGTCACATGGTGCAGTGATGGGCAGAGGTGGGAGAGAGATGTGTAGTGCAGATAGAGTCTCTGGCCATCCAGCCTGGGCTGTGATTCCCTGCTGCCAGCAGATGGAAACAGGGAGCAAAGAAACTGCAAGTGACCAAGGGCATTGGGTGGGGCTGTTCTACCCACACATATTTTTCTGGCTTGCGGCAGTGGAGAGAACTGGCTGGGCCAGACTCCTGCCAGGTACCTTTCCCCACAGCCTTCCCCTTCTTGTCAGGGTGAGTTAAGTTTAGAGGGGGGTGTCTGCTCCCTGATGCATGACCAGAGCCTTGGCTTGGGACGGACAGAGGCAGTCCTGCCCCGTGGGGTAGGCGAGACCCATGGTTTCACTGGCCTGGCATAGTTCGTTTCCTGCTTTGTGACCAAAGGTATTTTCAGTCCCACAGCAGGGGCCTCACTCCTCTCTGAGAGGAACTCTGTCAGGGTGAGGCAGGGACATGTGCTCACAGCCACTTGCCACACTGCTCTGGGCAGTGGTGTGGAGATCTGCTGCTGGAATAGTGTGCCCACAATTCAAGCAGGATGTTCATAAATTGGAGAGGGTTCAGAGAGGAGCCATGAGAATGATTAAAGGATTAGAAAACCTGCCTTACAGTGTTAGACTCAAAGAGCTCTATCTGTTTAGCTTCACAAAGAGAAGGCTAAGTGATGACCTGATCACAGTCTCTCTCTTATTTATATATATATATATATATATATATATATATATATACACATTTTACATATATATCTATGGAGAAAGATTTTACATATATATGTATGGAGCATGATCCAATGGCTGGAAGTTGAAGCTAGACAAATTTAAAATGGAATAAGGCGTACATTTTTAGCAGTGAGAATAAATTAGCCATTGGAGCAGTTTACCAAGAGTCGTGATGGATTCTCCATCACTGACAATTTTGAAATCAAGATTGAATTTTTTACAAAGCTCTGCTCTAGGGATTATTCAGGGGTCATTCTCTGGCTTGTGCTGTTCAGGAGGTCAGGTTGGACGATCACCATGGTCCCTTCTGGCCTGGGAACCTGTGACTATAAAAGCAGAAATGCTCTGAAATCATCTGGCTTTGGGGATAGGTGATTTTTGTGGAATTTTCACAGTCTCAGCAGGTGTTTTGTCTCCTGGTGTAATAGGAGCTGTCATGAGGCTGTTCTGCTGCACCGCAGGTTATAAGTGTTAGTCCCCATAGCACTCAGTGAAATCACTACTTTCCCCCACCATTAATACTATTCACTATTATATATTCTTCCTGTCTCTCTGTTGATCGCCCAGCACTCTACTCAGCTCGTTCACCTCCTGGGGGAAGGAGTTATAGCTACTGTCTTTTAAAAAATTGGGCTTGTGCCTTTTTTGTGCCTTTGTGATGAGGAAGCCTGGAAGTTATTAAAAAATCCTGATTATTTTGTGTGCTAGGAATAGTAGGTCTGGTCACATCTGGTTTCCCTGGAAGAGTTCTTGGGGTCTCATCAATGCGTATTTCAAAATCTCTTTCGCCTGGACTGAAGGGGTGATGTGCTAAGTCTTTAACAAAGGCTTTCTTGCTCCAAAATCTTCATTTTCTTGGAAGTTAAATGTGTGTTTAAACCCTGCACACACACACCCAATAACCCAGAATTTGAAAGAGCTCAGCTGAAATCCTGTCCTCTCTCAGCTGTTCATATTTCACTTTCTCCACTCTAGTGGTGTCATTATTTCACTAGGTCACCTGTTGCCATAGAGTCTACTAGGCTAGAGGAGACCTAAATTTCTAATGTGAAAAACAAGCAGGAGGGAAAAAAAAAGACCCTTCAAAATATATCTGTCTGGCCTTGCGCGTCCATCACAGAGAGGCAGAAAAAGGCACACATGAGTCGTTTCCGCTTTGCAGGTCTCCTTTCAAAGAAGCATGGGCCTTTGGTGCCCTGGGAGCGTTCTACATTAGCAATGTAGCTGTTTGCCAGCATAGGTTTGTCAGTGGAAAATCAGGTTCTAGCTGGTTTGAGCACTTTGTTCCCGTCATGTCACAACATGCCCCTTATCAGCTTTGCTTGTCTCAGCCTTGAAAGCTAGAACTCTGTCCTGACAACCAGAACTGACCTCTCTCCAGGCCTCAGCTAGCGAGGGATGAGCAGAAAGAGACATGTTTTTCTTCCTTTTCATGCCAGGTCCATTTCCAGCTCAAACAAGACACAATAAAGGGGCCCATGGAGAAAAAGGCCCCAGCCACCAGCCTGAGCAGCAAAGCCCTTCAGAAGAAGGTAGTGCCGAGAGCAGCCCATAAGAAGACACAGAGATGAAGATGGCCCAATCAGCCAAGAACTGGAGGAGTCCCATGAAGCAGCTGAGATCGAGAACTCCAGCAAGTGAACGTCCTAACGCAGCATAACAAGCCCAAATTGCCTAGTTTATTAAATGCAGAAATATTTAACTCCTGAGCAAATAGTGAACTCATTCAGAAAGAGCTGCAGCAGTCTGAATCTGAGAGCCCTTGGGCCAGTCAGTCTCTCTGTCTCCTACATCTCTAGGTCTGTGTGTTGTCCGGGCACATACCTGGGCCCTTTACCATTGGACTGGTCTCAACAGGCCATACTAGAGGTTCAAACAGTAATGATTAGATCCTATTCTATTCGGAAGCAGGGGTGCAGAAACCATGTATTTGGGTTGTTGTTACTGCTTCCAGCCAGGAGGTGTAGCAGCGCCCCCAGCACCCCTAGTTCCAGCCCCTAGGTTCAGACGCTGGGTTTGTGACACCAGTGGATGAACGCTATTGCACTTGCAGGCTATGGGAATGAATCCTGGCTCTAGCACTGTGGGTGTGACCATTAGTCTGAGCCCCAAGGAAGCGGGTGTTAGGTGGGGACCCTGAAGCTGAGGGAAGGTCAGGCTGGTGGCTCTGTTTGAAAGCAGTTCGTGATATGGCCAACTCCGAACGTGGTTTGTGCCCATGAACAGTCTGGCTAACACTAGTTAGTGACACCAGCAGCTAAGAGTTAATTGGCCCTGTAGCCAGATCTCGTGTCATTGTTCTTCTGTTGTATGGATGGGACACTCAAACGTGTCTGTGTTCCTGGCTTGGCTGGTTCTCTCCTTCCCAGCGCTCTACGTAGTAGGACATCCCAGAGTGCACTGCCCCATGAGGATGACTGATCCACCAATGTGATGTGGCCGTCAAAAAGGCTAGTGTGGTCCTAGGATGTATTGGGCGAGGTGTTTCCAGTAGAAATAGGGAAGTATTCATGTCATTGTACAAAGCACTGGGGAGATCTCATCTGGAATATTGGGCAATTCTGGTCACCCTTGTTAAGAGCGATTAATTCAAACCGGAACAGGTGCAGAGAAGGGCTGCTAGGATGACCCAGGGAATGGAGAGTCAATCTTGTGAGAGGAGATTAAAAGGGCTGGGCCTGTTTAGTCTAGTTCCATAAAATGAAGGCTGAGAGGGGAAAGGATAGCTTTCGATAAATACAGCAGGGGGGCAAACACCAGGTAGGGTGAGGAACTATTTCAGTTAAAGGCCAACGTTGGCACAAGAACGCAATGGGTATAAATTGGCCATGAGTAAATTTATTCTGGAATTTAAAAGAAGTTTTTTAACCAATAGATGAGCAAGGTTCAAGGAACAGCCTTCCAATAAGAGGAGTGGTGGCAAACAACTTAATGAATTTTAGGGCAGAGCTTGGTCCAGTTATGAATAGCATTATATGATGTGGTTGTCCATGATAGCAGGGCCTGGACTCAATGACCCAGATGCCCCTTCCAGTCGGATGTTCCATGAGCTGCTGATGCCACCCTGTGTGTATGACCTCCCAGCAAAGCCACTGGGATTTTCCCAGAATGCACTGATATAAAGCAAAGGAAGTGGTGTCTTCAAATCAAGCCTGCATGCCTTTCTGGAAGATATATGTTAGCCAAACACAAGCTATTGGGGTAATACAGGGGTGAAATTTAATGACCTGTGAGCTACAGAAGAGCAGACTAATGCCAGAAGAAACCACTAGATCAGGGGTCCCCAACGCGGTGCCCACAGGCGCCATTGCGCCCGCCGGGGGGGTCTAAGTGCGCCCGTGGCAGCGCTTGGGGTGGTTTTTTTTGGCGCCCGCCGGCAGCGCTCGGGATTTTTTTATTTTTTTTTTGGCGCCCGCCATATAAAAAAGGTTGGGGACCACTGCACTAGATCATCTAAACTCTGAGTCTATGAGTACATCTACACTGCAAAAAAAAGACCCATGGCAGCAAGTCTGAGCCTGGCTCAACTCAGGCTTGTGGGGCCCAAAATAGCAATATAGACACTGGGGCTTGGGCTGGAGCGGGCTCCAGAACTCAGCGAAAGGGATGGGTGTCAGAGGCCAGGCTGCAGCCCAAGCAGGAATGTTTACACAGCTATTTTTAGCCCTATAGCATCAGCCTGAGTCAGTTGACCCAGGCTCTGAGACTTGGTGTTGCAGATTTGTTGTTGTTTTGGTTTTTGCAGTGTAGATGTACCCTCAGACGCTATGGACAGGCATTACAATGTGCTCAACACATAGCTGTGGTGTGAAAAGTCATTCTTGTCATAACTGGGTCCAATAAGTCATGGCCCAGTCACAAAAACATGGTGCTACTTGGTACTGCAGGCAGGGTTGTTACATCCTAGGGCACTGAGACACTGCTCCAGAATCCAAGGGGGTTCAGTTGGGACGCAAAAGCAGCAAAGACAAGACTTGATGTTTCTAGAGTAAAACACAAACAGGTAAAACATTTTTGGCCTTCTTTAAATTAGCAAAAAAAGGCACAGACACAACTTTCTCTTCCTTTTGTAGCTCAGTTTTATGGTCCTACTACAGGAGATCATACCTAAATCCAGTTCTGGTATCCCCTAGGAACTTGCCTTCTGTAGCATGCTGCTGAGGATACACAAAGCTGTGAGTCACTGTGTTACCTCTCTGCCTCAGCAACAGTGAGTTTTGCTGACAATTAGACTGTGTGTCAGCTCCCCGTCACATCAGCCTGTCTGTCTCACCAGCAAAGTCCTCAAGGCTCTCCCGGCCCAGACCTCACCCAGCAGGTAACAGTCAGTGCACTCCAGCCCTCAAGCTCCTCAGAGATGTTTCCCTGCAATGCACAGCCCCTACCACGGTGCATTCACAGAAGATACTAAGCTCACTGCTCTGTTGGAGTCAGTACATCACAGCTTATTAATGTAACTGGGTAAATACCCTTCAAACTCAGCACTGAATTGGGTTATAGGAAAATTAGAGAGTTTATTAATAAAAGAGCATAGCTTATGTGATACAGTTAAAAAAATAAAAGTAGAGATGGTTACAAGCAAATAAAGTGAAAAAATACATCTAAAACTTAATCTAGCAAGATACAGTCTGTTCAAGATGGCTTCTCTCAGCCCAGTCTCCTTTTCCTGCTTTTTGCTGGCCAGCCTGGCCAGGACTCATCACAGAGATAAAATCGCTTGTTTTCTTTCTCTCCTAAAGTGAAGGATAAAGATGGATTCTCGCTCTGCTCCTTATATTCCCAAAGGGATGTCTTTGTCTCACAAGTCAGGAAGGCCTCCTGAGCACACAGTCTCCTGTGTCTCTCTGGAGTGCAGGAGGCATGTTTCTCTGTCTTTGAGTATGGGCTCAGGATAACCCCTGCCGGTTTAGCTTGATGGCTTTGTGTACTGCTAATGTAACTGGAAGTAAACCCTTTGTCTAGGACAGACCTCCTTACCACCTTTACCTAGGCTAGGCTGTCTGGTCTTAAACCATGTTCTAATAACCTCATTCAGAGGGAATTGATAACTTCCCATATAACATTAACACATGCACTTTACAATATTAATAACCAGTGTCTTACTAGCTTTCATACCATACCTCACAGGGTGTATTTTGTACAAAAATGTTTCCAGTAAGGTGTAGGGTGTGAATACAGGGGTGCCTAGGGTCACACATCCCATCTTCATCCTTTCCATTTCTCTCCTTACCTCAGGCCTATCCAGAGACATCCCCAAACTGTCTTGCAAACTCCTCCTCTTTCCCAGGTGTCTCTTGGTCTCATCTCCATCACTCCTGAGCCACTCAACAGCCCATCACATGGGCCCTATTCAGCATCAGTTCTCTCGGGGAGAAATCCCTCCTTGGCTCTGGTCGTCTCACACACAAACCACTGACTCTCTGCCTTACTGGGCTGCAGCGAGCGACTCCACCTCATACCTCTATTTGCTTCCAGATGCTGCTTCCCTACAATGTCTCCTGAGAAAGGACCATGGCTCAGGCCTAGAAAGAGGTGGTCACTTTTATATTGTCTCTGTTGCCGGGGGGGCACTGGTTAGGAGCACATAACTACGTCCATTTGTGAAAGTGATTTCATGCTGACTGCCCACACTGGGGTGGGGGAGGCTTACAGGTTAGTTTCCCACTTGTAGCCAAGGCTGGATTCAGATTCTCTATGCTCTCCTCCTTGGGGCTGAGAGAAAGCAAGGGGGAGGCCGAGCCATTCAACTGCTCTGTGATTTAACATCACCTTCCCCAGCCAAGTCTGGCTGCCAGAGCCATGTTTTTGTCCCTTCTTATTTTCAGCCAGATTTTTTCATAAGAACCTGTCAGCCATTGATTGTAAACAAACATTCATGTATGAAAAGTGTTTAAGCTGAGTGCACAGGGAGAGGTCCAGCTCTCGGCCTATCAGACTGCCGGAGGCCCCTGTGGCATGTAGCATGGCTGGGGTATATTTAGTCTGTCTGTCTGGTGTAATTCAGAATGCCGGCTATTTGGGGCAGGGCCTATGGCTTGCTCTGGTTGTCCAGAGCTGACACCACTCAGTGAATAATAACCAGGCCTCACACTGTTAGCTGGACATGCTACTGATCCCCATTAGCTGCAGAATGAGAGCACACACTCTCCAGCGGCACAAGAGGGCGATGAGTAACAGAAAAAAATATGTGTCTGTCTTGCTTTCCAATTTCAGCAAGACTCAGTGCCTCGGGATTCCTTCACAGCTCTGCGTTTGGAACAGGGCTGCACGACCTAGAGGACTTGCTGGTTTCACCTGCCCATGGCCTGTCTCCACTCTAGGTAGAGATGCATGCAGTACTATAGTCCTGGGTACAAAGGCCCTTTCATTGTAAAACTGTTCCCATGAGTGTGTAACTTTGTGATGGAATCTGCCTCACAACTGGAATTCCTCCTGTTTATTCTCAGCCCAGTGAGGAATATTTTGTGTGTGGACAGTTTGGCAGAAGTCCATTTGGCTCTTTTTGAGTTATCCGTGTGTGGTAAAAAATGGTTACAACATGTTTCCATTGCGTTTAGCCATTGCTCACTTAAACCTGCTCTCAAATAGCCTCAATGTGCTGGAAGATGTGTGTGCTAGAAGTGACATTGCTAAATGTATACAGCTAAGGTGACCAGCTGTCCCGATTTTATAGGGACCATCCTGATATTCAGGGCTTTGTCTTATATAGGCCTCTATTGCCCCTCCACCCCCGTCCTGATTTTTCACACTTGCTATCTGTTCACCCCATATACAGCACAAGGTTTTCCACTAATTTTGGGAGGCAGTTCCAGTTAAAAGAGTTGATAGTGTTGGATCTATTTGGGTCAGGGTCTTTTAATAATTAGTAATTAATTAATAAATAAATAATAGTAATAGCCCTGGTAGCACTTCACATCTTCCAAGTGCTGTAGCTAATTCACCACACAACCCTTCTGAAAGGAGGATCAATATTTTAGGTTGGGAGCTCTCCCTGCATGAGAAATTGGGAGCTGTATGAGAGAGAGGGAGAATTATTTCAGCTGAGACTGTGGATTTGCTGCTCTGTACATGTGACACATGCTGTTTTCTGTGGACTTGGTGGGCCATAGTGGAGGGAGTTTCAAGTAGCTGAGGTAAAAGGAAATGAAGGCTGCCTGGCTGGGGATTACAGCAGAGATAGCCTCAGGGCAGTGGCTGAATCACTGAGATGGCCCTGGAGGATGTGAAAAACATCAGGACAGTGGCATTCATGGGCAACATGGGGGTTAGGAAAAGTCAAACATAGAGATGTGAGTGAAAAGGGGAGAGTGAAATCTGCCTGGTGAGGGAGAAAAGGAAGCAGCTGAAAATTTCTTAGGGCTAAAAATATAAAAGTGTTCTTTAAACCTGCAACTCTTCTTCGAAGACTGGAGTGGTTGGGACCAAAGTTAGGTAAGGAGTGAATTGGGAATGGACAGGGCAAAGAGAAGAGCAGAGAAGCCAGAGCTATTGAGGTGAATAATAACGAATGGAAGTACGAGAAGAAGGATGTCTGCCTGTGTGACTGCACCCTTTCCTCACTCGGGCGAGGAGGGCGATTACAGTATGAGCAAGGAGCAGAGAAGCTGGAAGATGCTTCTGAATTGTGAATTGCTCATTGGTATAATTAGCTATAGGTAACGCTAAGATTTTGTTATGGATATCTTTAGTAAGTCACGGACAGGTCACGGGCAATAAAGAAAAATTCACAGAAACCCGTGACTTTTACTGAAAATATCCCTGACAAAATGGGGCGCTCAGCTGAGGGGTCCCCACACTGCCTGCAGAGGTTGGGCAGCTGCGGGGGCCGCTCTGAGCTCTGGGGGCCCCCACCACCCACGGGGGCTTGGAGCTCCAGGGTCCCCCGCTGCCCCTGAGCTCTGGGGGGCCCCCACGGCAGATGGAAGCTGGGTGGGGAGGTGGCTGCTGCGCACGGCGGCCAGGAGCTGTGGTGGTGGTGTGACCTTGCAGCTCCTGGCTGACAGGGCTCAATTCACGGAGGTTGCTGGAAGTCACGGATTCCGTGACTTCCGCGATTTCCATGAAAAAATCACAGCCTTAGCTATAGGCTGCAATCCAATGGGAGCCAAGGCAGGATGGAAGGAAGCACTTGGAGCTGAGGAAATGTTATGAAGGTTAGTTCACAGAAAGGACCCGTCTTTCCATGAGTGGATACAGAGTTTGGTGTTTGTGTATATGTTTATCCATTGGTACTGTTTGCTACGATGTGCTGTCTGCACATACAGCCCATCTTTATCTCCCTTATTCTTTGTATTTTCCGTATTGTTATATAGTGTAACAAACCGGTGGCCATCTGCCACATAGCTGAACATTCCTTCAGATAATGTCTTTATTGGACCAACTTCTGTGGGTGAGAACCCAGGCTCTGGCGTCCTCCCTCCTCATAGCCTGTCAGAGCTGGGGCTCCAGCCCGAGCCTCAACGTCTATCTGGAATTTTACAGCCCTGCAAGCCTGTGTCAAATGACACAGGCCAGCCCTGGGTGTTTAATTGTAGCGTAGAAACTCCCAGGGGAAGGGAATAGTGTGGAACGCTGAGTTCTGGGATCCGTCTCAGCTACGCAGGGGCAGGACTCAGCCAGAGGGTGGGGATGTTACTGAACTGAAACAAAACAGCAGGGCTGGGCAGCTGCTGCTCCTGAAGCCAAAGGTTCAATTTAAAAGGAGCCAAGATTGATCGCAGGAGTGAGAAGCCTGGCGGGTCAACTCTGGGAAAGTGACTGAGTCTCACACTGGTCTGTGCCAGGCCAGGCCCTGTTGCTGCAACGGGTCATCTGTGCTAGGTCTGGGACCAGTTCCACTGCCAAGGTAGATGGGACAAAGCCAAGTGCAGCCCACAACAAAGCATGTGAGTGAGACACATTCTCCGACAAGCTTGCAACACTGCTGGAGCCAGGGTGCACCCACCTTTCCCCTAAGGATCACCATGGATCAGCTCCCCCATGTCAGGTGCATGGTAGATGTTTGTGTCCATGTGCCTGTCTGGCACTGTGTCAGCTGTATGGTGACAGAGGCTCTGTGTCCCTCTGCCTATGTGGTGTGTGTCCTTGTGCTGTTGGGGAAGGGGGGTGTAAGTTTGTGCCCCATGCCATCCCCATGCAGGGGGCTGCATGTCATGAGCCTGTGTCCTGTGTAGGGTGTCACTGTGTCCCATGGCCATGTAATGGGCTGTGCATCCGTGTCTGTGAGTGGTGTGACTCTGTGAGGTGTCCCTATGTCTGGGATCATGTCCCTGTATCCGTGCAGAGCGTCCTGTGTTCAGGCAGGCTGTCCTGTGTCCATGTCTGTGAGGGGTGTCCCTGTATCCGTGTGTGTGTGGGGAGGAGGGGGTTGTGTCCACTTCTTTGTGTCCATGCGGGGTGTCCCATGTCCTTGTCCCCATGCTGGATGTTCTATGCCATGTGTCCCCATGTCCATGTGGGGTGTCCCATGCTGCATGTGCAGTGTCCCGTGTCTGTGTCTCCATGCCCACGGGTGGTACCCATGTCCATGTCCCCATGACTATGCAGGGTGTGCCTGTGTCCGAGGGGTTTCCCCATGTCTATGTCCCCATGTCTGTGTAGGGTGTCCCTGCGTCCGTACAGGGCAGCCTATGTCCACGCACGGGGGGTTAGTCAGTGTCTGTGTCCCTGCATGGTGTCCTGTGTCGCCGTGTCCTCATGTCGATGTGGGATGTCCTGCGTCCATATCCCTGTATCTGTGCAGGGTTTCCTGTGCCCACGCAAGGGGGCTGTGTCAATGTCCCTGTTTCCCCATGGGGTGTCCTAGGTCCCCATGGGGTATCCTGTGTCCCTGCGTCTGAGCAGGCTGACCTGTATCCATGTCCCCGTGTCTGTGTGTGGTGCCCTGGGTCCCATGGGGTGTCTCCATATCTGTGCAGGGGGTCTGTGTGGAATGTCCCGTGTCCACGTCCCCAGCGCTGTGCAGGGTGTCCTGTGCCCACAGATGGGATTGTCAGTGTCCCCACAGGTGTCCCATGTCCCTCTGAGAGGTGTCCCCATATCCATGTGGGGTGTCCCATGTCTCTGTGTGTCTGTGCAGGATGTCCTGTGTCCATGCCTGGGGGATCTGTCAGTGTCCCTGCAGTGTGTCCCCATGTCCATGAGGGATGTCCCCATATCTGTGCGGGGTGTGCTGTCTCCACAGAGGGGTCTGCATCAGGGTCCCTTTGTCTCTGTGAGATGTCCCTGTGCTGTGTGCGGTATCTGTGTCCCTGTGTCTGTGTGGGATGTCCCTTGTCTGTGTCAGTGTCCCTGTGTCGGGGGGGAGGGGGGGCTGTTTCTACGCAGGGTCTATGTCTGTCCCCCTCCGGTGGGGTGTCCCTGTGTCTGTGTGGGGTGCCCTGTGTCAGTGTCCCTGTGGGGTGTCCCCCGTCTCAAGGGGAGGGGGTGTCCATGTCCCTGTCTCTGTGTGGGGGTGTCCGTGTCCCTGTGGGGTGTCCCCCGTCTCTTGGGGAGGGGGTGTCCATGTCCATGTCCCTGTCCCTGTGCGGGGGTGTCCGTGTCCCGGCGGGGTGTCATGTCCCCATGTCTCTGTGCGTTGCCCTGTGTCGGAGTCCCGGGGGGCGGCCAGAAGGGCCCGTTCCGGTCTAGCCCGGCGCCCCCCAGAGCCCGCGGGCCCCGACTCCGAGCGGGGCCGCCCCGAGTCCCGGCTCTCTCGGGCGGGGCGGGCCGCGGGCGGGGCTGGGCCGGTGACTCGGCCGGGCGGGGCTCCGGGACGGGGGCGGAGGCGGCCGTGGCAGCGGGACGTGGAGGGGCTGGAGCGGCCGCGCGGGGCCGGCCCGGCCCGGGGAGCAGGTAGGAACGGGAGCCGGGCCGGGAGCAGCTACCCGCGGGAGAGACGGGCCTCCGGGGCCTCCGGCCTGGGGCCGCCGGGTCTCAGCCGCTCCCGCACAGCGAGCGGCCCGCAGCGCCCAGAGACCCCGCCTCATGGCCCCGAGAGACCCCCTCATGGCCCCCCATTCCCGCCGACACCCTCCTCCCTCCCGGCGCCCCCCGAAATCCCCTCATGGCCCCCCATTGATCCCCATCCCCCACCGACACCCTCATCCCTCCCGAGACCCCCTGAGCCCCCCTCACGGCCCCCCATTGCTCCCCATTTCTGCCGACACCCTCATCCCTTCTGGCGCCCCCCCAAATCCCCTCATAACCCCCCATTGATCCCCATCCCCCACCGACACCCTCATCCCTCCCGAGACCTCCTGAGCCCCCCTCACGGCCCCCCATTGCTCCCCATTCCTGCCGACACCCTCATCCCTCCCGGCACCCCTTTCCCGGACCCCCCTCGTGCCATGAACCCCCCTCATGGCCCCCCATTGCTTCCCCGTCCCCCACACCCTTTGCACCCTGAGCCCCCTCATGGCCCCGAACACGCCCTACTTTGTCACCCCTCGTGCCCTGAGCCCCCCTCGTGCCCTGGGCCCCCCACAGAGCCCCCCATCCCTCCCGGTACCCCCTACCCTGACACCCCTTGCACCCTGAGCCATCCTCATGGCCCCCGGCACCCCTTACCCTGACCCCTCTTGCGCCCCGAGCCCCCCCATAACCCCCATCACCCCCCCATGGTCTCTGGTACCCCTTGCCTCGCCACCCTCGTGCCCTGAGCCCTCCCATGGCCCCCAGAATCCCCTGCCCTGACCCCCCTTGCGCCCTGAGCCCCCCCCATGGCCCCCCCCCAGAGCCCCCTATCCCTCCTGGCACCCCCTGCCCTGACCCCCCCCATGGCCCCCTTCCCTCCCGGCACTCCCGGCCCCCAACTGCCCCAACACCCCTCGTGCCTTGAGCCCCCCATCCCCCCCCCCGAGACCCCCTGGTGCCCAGAGATCCCCACCTCCTGCTGACACCCCATCCATCCCTCCTGGAACCCCTTGTCCCCCTGCTGCCCCCCAAGACTCCCCCATGACTCCCCTGACACCCTCATCGCTCCCCAGGACCCAGAGACCACTCCTGAATGCCCCCCCATAGCTCTCTGGTGCTCAGACCCCTCCATCTCCCCCGCTCACTCCTCCGCCCTGAGACCCCCCTGACACCTGCCATCGCCCCCCCTCAAATCTCCAGCACCCTGACACCTTCTATTCCTCCTCTGCTCTACCATCCTCCATTGCTCCAACCCCCATCCCCCACCATCGCTCCTTGGTCCACCAACACCCCTCCATTGCCCCCTGCTCCTGAAACCCCTCTCTGCCCCTGCCCCCCTACATCCCTCATCGCCCTTCCTGCCCTGACTCTCCCATCCCTCCTCTGCTCTAGTACCCCCCATTGCCCCCTGCCCGACACCCCCATTGCCTCTCTGCCGTGACACCCCACAACCCCCATTGGTCCCCCCCCCCCGACACCCTACATCCCTCCTCTGCTCTAGTACCCCCCATTGCCCTCTGCCCCGATGCCCCAACACCCTGCTCCCCACACAGAGCACCCACCTCCCTTCTGCCCTGACGCCCCCATTCTCTGCTCCCCACCCAGAGCACCCACCCCCTCACACTCAGTCTTCTTCCCCCCACCCTGACACGCTTATGCAGAATACCCTGTATCCCCCTGACAGCCCGTCTTCCCACCCAGCCCCTGGCATCACCAGTGCCCCGCTCCCATGCAGAACACCCACCCTGACTCCCCCTCAGGCACCTGACTCCCTCTGCTCTGCATGCAGGACATCCACCCTCTGCCCCACTGCCCCTGACAGCCCCATTCCCTCTCTCCCCATGCAGAGCACCCACCCTGATTCCTGCCAACACCCTGACTTCCCCCTGCATCCCTACGCCTCTGTCCTCATATCCTCATCCCCCCACTCCCCATGCAGAGCACCCACCCTGATTTCTGCTGACAACCTGACTTCACCCCTCTGCCCCCCGCAACTCCACGCCTCTGTCCCCACATCCTCATCCCCCCACTCCCTATGCAGAGCACCCACCCCATCCCCTCTGCTCTGCCCCTGACACCCCGTCCCCTTGCCTCCAGCTTCTCCTATTCCCCGTGCTCCATGCCTCTGCTCCCCATGACATCTCCCTCTCCTGCCCATAGCATCCCTTGTTTCTCCCTGTGTGCCTCTGACATCCCTCTCCCTCTGCCCATGAAATCCCCTGCTCCTCACAACACTCCATCTCCCCTGCTCTGTGCCCCTCATGCCCCTGCTCCCCCATCTCTCCGTTCTCTCTGCCCCAACCCTCCTGTCCCACCCCACCCACTGTCTGCCCGTTACCCCCACCATGGTGTAACCCTCCTTCCAGTTCTCAAGAAAACTTATTGGCCTGAAAACTGTGTTTTGCCAAAGTGTGAAAGGTCTCACCCCTGGGAATGTTGTTGGGGAACTGCGCCCAGCTGTTGCCCCGGACAGGGGCTCTCACTGTGTTTGGGAGTAGCCACAGTAGCAAAGTGCATTGGGTTGTGTGAAAAGCTGCAGCAAGAGTGCACTGTGTCAGACTGTGGTCGACCCTGGGGCTAGCACTGTAGTGCAGTGCAGTGCGTTACATGTAGGACTGCATAGGATGCTGCTGCTTCCATCATGTTAATAAAAATAACAGTGATTGGAGCATCCTGTTGACTCACTGCTACGTAAGAGCGTAAGAATGGCCACACTGGGTCAGACCAATAGTCCATCTAGCCCAGTGTCCTGTCTTCTGACAGTGGCCAATGCCAGGGCTTCAGGGGGAGTGTATAGAACAGGGCAATTGGAGTGATCCACCCCCTCCTAGCTTCTGGCAGTCAGGTTTCACCTCAAGCATGGGGTTCCGTCCCTGACCGTCTTGGCTAACAGCCACTGAAGGACCTATCCTCCAGGAACTAATCTAATTCCTTTTTGAACCCAGTTATACTTTTGACCATCACATCATCTCATGGCAATGGGTTTCACATGTTAACTGTGCATTGTGTGAAAAAGTATTTTCTCTTGTTTGTATTAAATCTGCTGCCTATCAATTTCGTTGGGTGACCCCTGGTTTTTGTATTTTGAGAAAGGGTCAAGACTATAACAGGTTCAAAAAAGAACTAGATACATTCATGGAGGATAGGTCCATCAATGGCTATTAGCCAGGATGGGCAGGGATGGTGTCCCTAGCCTCTGTTTGCCAGAAGCTGGGAATGGGTGACAGGGGATGGATCACTTGATCATTCCCTGTTCTGTTCATTCCCTCTGGGGCACCTGGCATTGGCCACTGTCGGAAGACAGGATGCTGGGCTAGATGGACCTTTGGTCTGACCCAGTATGGCCATTCTTATGTTCCTATGGGTAAATAACACATCTCTAGTCACTTTTTCCACACCATTCATGATTTTAGAGACCTGGTCCCCCTTCAGTCGTCTCTTTTCTAAGGTGAATAGGCCTAATCTTTTTAGTCTCTCCTCCTTTAAAAGCCATTCCATGCTCTTGATCATCTTTGTTGCCCTTCTCTGAACCTTTTCCAATTCTAATATATCTTTTTTTGAGACGGGGGTGACCAGATCTGCATGCAGTATTCAAGATGTGGGCATACCATGGATTTATATAGAGGCAACATGATATTTTCTGTCTTACTATCTATCCCTTTCTGAATGATTCCCAACATTCTGTTCGCTTTTTTGACGGCCGCTGCAAATTGAGTGGATGTTTTCAGAGAATTATCCACAATGACTCCAAGATCTCTTTCTGGAGTGGTAACAGCTAATTTAGACCCCATCATTTTATTTGTATAGTTGGGATTATGTTTTCCAATGTGCATTACTTTGCATTTATCACCATTAAATTTCATCAGCCATTTTGTTGCCTAGTCACCCAGTTTTGAGAGATCCTTTTGTAGCTCTTCGCAGTCTGCTTTGGACTTAACTATCTTGAGTAGTTTTGTATCATTTGCAAATTATGCCACCTCACTGTTTACTCCTTGTTCCAGGTCATTTATGAATATGTTGAATGGTACTAGTCCCAGTACAGGCTTCTGGGGGTCACCACTATTTACCTCTCTCCATTATGAAAACTCACGTTTATTCCTATTCTTTGTTTCCTATCTTTTAACCAGTTACTGATCTCTCAGAGGACCTTCCCTCTTATCCTATGTCTGCTTACTTTGCTTAAAAGCCTTTGGTGAGGGACCTTGTCAAAGGCTTCCTGAAAATCTAAGTCCACTATATCCACTGGATTCCCCTTGTCAACATTCTTGTTGACCCCCTCAAAGAATTCTAATAGATTGGTGAGGCATGATTTCCCTTTACAAAAACCATGTTGACTCTTCCCGAACATATGGTGTTCACCTATGTGTCTGTCAATTCTGTTCTTTACTACAGTTTCAACCAGTTTGCCCAGTACTGAAGTTAGGTTTACCGGCCTGTAATTGCCAGGATTATCACTGGAGCCTTTTTAAAATATTGGCATCACATTAGCTATCCTCCGTCATCTGGTACAGAAGCGGATTTAAATGATAGGTTACATACCACAGTTAGTAGTTCTGCAATTTCACATCTGAGTTCCTTCAGAACTCTTTGGTCAATGCCATCTGGTCCTGGTGACTTATTACTGTTTATCAATTTGTTCCAAAACCTCCTCTAAAGACACCTCAATCTGGGACAGTTCCTCAGATTTGTCACCTAAAAAGAATGGCTCAGGTTTGGGAATCCCCCTCACATTCTCAGCCGTGAAGACCGATGCAAAGAATTCATTTAGTTTCTCCACAATGGCCTTATTGTCCTTGTGTGCTCCTTTAGCATCTTGATCGTCCAGTGGCCCTCCTGGTTGTTTAGCAGCCTTCCTGCTTCTGATGTACTTAAATGGTTTTTTGCTATTACTTTTTGAGTCTTTGGCTAGCTGCTCTTCAAATTCTTTTTTGGCCTTCCTAATTATATTTTTACGCTTCACTTGCCAGAGTTTATGCTCCTTTCTATTTTCCTCACTAGGATTTAACTTCCACTTTTTAAAGGATGCCTTTTTGCCTCTCATTGCTTCTTTTACTTTGTTGTTTAGCCACGGTGGCACTTTTTTGGTTCTCTTACTATGTTTTTTAATTTGAGGTATACATTTAAGTTGAGCCTCTATTATGGTGTCTTTAAAAAGTTCCTATGCAGCTTGTAGGGATTTCACTTTTGGCACTGTGCCCTTCAATTTCTGTTTTACTAACATCCTCATTTTTGTGTAGTCCCCCTTTCTGAAATTAAATGCTACTGTGGTGGGCTGCTGTGGTGTTTTCCCCGCCACTGGGATGTTAAATGTAATTATATTATGGTCACTATTACCAAGCGGTTCAGCTGTATTCACCTCTTGGACCAGATCCTGTGCTCCACTTAGGACTAAATCAAGAATTGCCTCTTCTCTTGCGGGTTCCAGGACTAGCTGCCTGCCTCCAAGAAGCCGTCATTTATCTCTGCATCCCGTCCTGAGGTGGCATGTACCCAGTCACTATGGGGATAGTTGAAATCCCCCATTATTATTGAGTTTTTTATTTTTATAGCCTCTCTAATCTCCCTGAGCATTTCACAGTCACTAACCCCATCCTGGCCAGGTGGTCGGTAGTATATCCCTACTTGTTTGTTCTTATTATTCAAGCCTGGAATTACTATCCATAGAGATTCTATGGTACAGTTTGGTTGATTTAAGATTTTTACTTCATTTGACTTTACATTTTCTTTCACATATACCTTTCTTAATAGTTCCTAACCGTCTGTTAGCCTTATGACCACTGCTGCTCATTGAGCTGAAGTTGTCAGAGAACTATCCACAGTGACTCTAAGACTCTTACTTGAGTGGTAACAGCTAATTTAGACCCCATCATTATATATGTGTAGTTGGTATTAGTTTTCTCCAATGTGCATTACTTTGCTCTTATCAATGCGGTATTTCATCAGCCGTTTTGTTGCTCAGTCACCCAGTTTTGTGAGATCCCTTTGCAATTCTTAGTTCAATCGAAAGGTCACTCCAATCCTGAATAATACTGTATCATGTGCAAACTTGTCTCTTCACTGTTTACCCCCCTTTTCCAGATCATTAATGAATATCTTGAACAGCACAGGTCCCAGTACAGATCCTTGGGGGACCCTGTTGTTTACCTCTTGCCATTGTGAAAACTGACCATTGTTTTCTGTCTTTTAACCAGTTACTGATCCATGAGAGAACCTTCCCCGTTGTCTCATGACTACTTAGTTTTCTTAAGAGCCTTCAGTGAGGGACCTTCTTAGAGGCTTTCTGAAAATCTCTGTACACTATATCATCTGGATTATCCTTATCCACATGCTTGTTGATACCTCAAATAATTCTGATAGATTGGTGAGGCATGATTTCCCTTTACAAAAGCCATGTTGACTTTTCCCCCAACAAATTGTATTTATCTATATCAGGGGTGGGCAAACTTTTTGGCCCGAGGGCCACATCTGAGTGGGGAAATTATATGTCGGGCCATGAATGTAGGGCTGGGGCAGGGGGTTGGGGTGTGGGAGGGGGTGAGGTGTGCAGGAAGGGGCTCAGGGCAAGGGGTTGGGGTGCAGGAGTGGGCTCAGGGCAGCGGGTTGGGCTGCAGGAGGGGAGCGGCAGGGGCTCAAGGCAGGGGGTTAGTGGGCTCAGGGCAGGGGGTTAGGGTGCGGGGTGCAGGAGGGGTTTAGGGTGTGGACTCCGGCCTGGCGCTGCTTACCTTGAGCGGCTCCAGGGTGGCAGCAGTGCGCAGCGGGGCTAAGACAGACTCCCTTCCTGCCCTGGCCCCATGCCGCTCCCAGAAGTGGCCCACATGTCCAGCAGTGGCTCCTGGGGGTGGGGTGGGGCAGGCGGCTTGGCTGTGCGCTGCCCTCGCATGTGGGTACCACCCCGAAGCTCCCATTGGCCGTGGTTCCCCGTTTCTGGCCGATGGGAGCTGCGGGAGGTGGTGCCTGCAGGAAAGGGTAGGGCATGGAGCCCCCTCCCCCGCCAGGGGCCGCAGGGACGTGGTGCTGGCTGCTTCCGGGAGCAGCGCGGGGCCAGGGCAGGCAGGGAGCCTGCCTTAGCCCTGCTGCGCCACGGGGCTGGCAATCACGCGGGCCGGATTGAAAGCCCTGACGGGTCGGATCCAGGCCGTAGTTTGCCCTCCCCTGATCTATATGTTGATAATTCTGTACTTTACTATAGTTTCTACCAATTTGCCTGGTAATAAAGTTAGGCTTGCGTCCTGTAATTGCCAGGATCACCTCTGGAGCCCTTTTAAAAAATCGGTGTTACATTAGTTACCTTCCAGTCATCTGGTACAATGACTTGTTCCAGTGATAGGTTACATACTAGAGTTAATAGATCTGCGATTTCATATTTGAGTTCCTTCAGAACTCTTGGGTGACTACCATCTGGTCCTGGTGATATATTAGTGCTTAATTTATCAATTTGTTGTAAAACATCTTCTATTGACATATCAGTTTGGAACTGTACTTCAGATCTATCACCCAAAAAGAATAGCTCTGATGTATGTATCTTCCCCACATCCTCTGCCGTGAAGACCAATGCAAAGAATTCGTTTAGCTTCTCTGCAATGGCCTTGTCTTCCTTGTGTGATCCTTTAGCATCTTGGTCATCTAGTCGCCCTACTGTCTGTTTGACAGACTTCCTGCTTCTCATGTACTTAAAAAATTCTTACTGTTAATTTTTGCATCTTTACCATGTTGCTTCTCAAATTCTTTCTTTGCCTGCCTTATTATACTTTTACACTTAACCCACCAGAGTTTGTGCACCTTCCTGTTATCCGCACTAAGATTTTACTTTCAAATTTTAACAGATGCTTTTTTGCTGTTGATAGCCTCTGCTTTCTAGCCATGGTGACGTTCTTTTGGTCCTCTCATTGTTTTTCTGATTTGGGGTATACATTTAGTCTGAGCCTCTCTTATGGTGTTTTTAAATAGTCACCATGCTTGCTGGCATTTAACCCAAGTCACAGCTCTTTTTAATTTCCATCTAACAAGCATCCTCAGTTTTGTGTAGTTCCCCTTTTTAAAGTGAAATGTTACCGTGGTGTGGGTTTTGGTGGTATCCCCCCATACAAAGATGTTACATTTAATTGCACTGCGATCACTATTACTGAGCTATTATGTAATCACTATTACATCTGTGATATGGGTCCAGCAGCAAGGGTGGGTGAAGCTGAGGCATGCAGAGATTATGCTTGTGGGTTTAGTATGACGGTGTGAGTCACACAGCTGCAGTTTCTGGGTGAAATCCTGGCTCTGTTGAAATCAATGGCAAAATTTCAATTGACTTCAGTGGGGCCAGGATGTCACCCTCCAAGTGTCTCATGGCTACTGCTCCCAGAGGGCCTGGCATACTAACAGCACAGTTAATACCCATCTTCGTTTGTTAGGAAGACTGGAATTGGGATTACAGGTACATGGAAGCTCTGATTTAATGATGCGCTGTGCCAGATCTGCCTGTGCTACTGGTAGGTCTGGCAACGTAAATTCTGGGGGTCTGGGGAACATCGTTGATGTGATGACGGTGTCAGAAGTAGTAAAGCTGTCGAACAGGCAGGACACTGAGAGGAACACTCCGTTTGTAGGGCTAACGATATAGGCCTGGTTTTAAAACCTGGCCTCTCTGCACCCACAACTTGCTGCCCAGAGACATACACGTGTAAATGACCTCAGTTGTGCCCACAATTAAGGGAGACTGGGCTGAGCAATGTCCAGGTCTGTGACTGCTGCTTTAGGCAGTATTGTCACTGTTACTCCATCTGCAGCATACACCCTGCCTTGTAAACACTATGGGCATATGGCCCAGCTGTCAGGTAAAGCCATTAATGCTGCAGAGCACTGCCTTTATAATTCCTGTACAGAGCACTCTTGGCAGAGGGCCAGCTGGCCTAGGGATTTCGATCCTCAGTCTGGGGACATGTCCACACAGCGAGTGGCAGCAAGCGTGGAACCAGGCTCAGGCTCGCTGTGTAGATGTAGCCTAGGAAAGGGGGTGGGCTCAGTCTGCACAGCTGTTTTTAGTGCCCTAGTGTGAGCCTGGCAGCTGGGGCTCTGGGATTTGCTGCCATGGGCTATGTGGACATACCCATGTGATCTGAGTTCCAATGGCCAGAGCGCTGTTCTGGGGTAAACCAACAGGAGGGACCTGTAATTTGTGGCACTTGGTATTGACCTAATAGCTTATAAGAGAAAATAACTCCAGGGAGAGACAGGAGGGCAGCACAGCGGCTCCTAACTGTATAAACCCAGGGGCAGATGCTGGGGCTTCTGGGTGTTGCTGTGATACAAACATTGAACAATGTTATTTTGCTTGTCAGTAATTTGGACCTGCCCTCTCTACCGAGCAGAAACACTAAGCCTGAGGCCTCAGAGTTCAAAGGTGGGGTTGGTGCTGTGTGCATCCTCCTGGGGGGCTGAGGCCTTGTTGGTGTTGGGGAGGGGGGTACAAGTGGGCAGACCCCCTCCAGGTGAGAGGCCTGGTGCAGGCTTCACCCCGTGGGTGTGTATCAGCGAATGTTCTCATTCTACTAAATCTCCTCTGTTTCGTAGGGAAGCCTGGGTTCAGGCATAGTGAGGGACAGAGGCATCTTACTTAGTAGATGATCTGAGCTGAGCGGCAAAAGGTGCCACCTTGATCAGCTCCTGAGGGGTTGCCTTACGACATCTGCAATCCGAGCAATGGCAGCAGGCACCTCCTGCACCACCTCTCCCTGCTACAGCGTGTCTGACAGAGTGATGCCAAAGCTGATGAATTATCCTTCACATTCTCTAGCCCAGGGGTCGGCAACCTTTCAGAAGTGGTGTGCCGAGTCTTCATTTATTCACTCTAATTTAAGGTTTCGCGTGCCAATAATACATTTTAACCTTTTTAGAAGGTCTCTTTCTATAAGTCTGTAATATAACACTAAACTATTGTTGTATGTAAAGTAAATAAGGTTTCAGAATGTTTAAGAAGCTTAATTTAAAATTAAATTAAAATGCAGAGCCCCCCAGACCGGTGGCCAGGACCCAGGCAGTGTGAGTGCCACTGAAAATCAGCTCGCGTGCCGCCTTCGGCACCCGTGCCATAGGTTGCCTACCCCTGAACTACACTATTGTGTATGTAAAGTATATAAGGTTTTTAAAATGTTTAAGAAGCTTCATTTAAAATTAAATTAAAATGCAGAGTCCCCCGGACCGGTGGCCAGGACCCGGGCAGTGTGAGTGCCACTGAAAATCAGCTTGCGTGCTGCCTTCGGCACCCGTGCCATAGGTTGCCTACCCCTGCTGTAGCCTCTCCTTGTGCAAGCACCTTCTCCTCTGCAGCTCCTGACATCTAGAGCTGCCTCGCTCTACTCTTTTCTAGTTCTAGTTCCTATCCTGTCCTCCTCCTCCGTAGTATCTAAGTGCCTTCCAGTCATTCATTAAGTGATGTGACTGACACCTGTCATGTGAGGTTTGCCATGTTTCCATGGCTTTCAAATTTCTGCTGAATAGGACCTCTCTCCTGCCCCCCACTTGCCACTACCTCTCTCTCCTTGGCTTCTGTTACAGTCTCTGTCTTTACCTCTGACAGAGACAGGAGAGATAGTGTCTGCCCTACACAACTCTCCCAAATACAGTCATTTTGTACCATACAGCACAATCTCACCCCATCTACTCCTCCTTACTCACTTCCCTGCCTCCCATTGTGCTGTGCATCACATTTCAACTTCCTGTCTGTACTTTCAGTGCAGAAACTGCCTACATCTCTGAGCTGGCTTCTGTCGGTGTCCCCTTCCCACACCGCTCTGTTCTGCCAATGTCACCAACCGCAGTTGTCTCATTTTTTGTCTCCAGTGCGCCTTGTAACCTTCCAAGCTCTTTTTGTCACCAAATTCAAATCTCTCCTATAAACCCGCTTCTGAAATAGTTTACAAAAGGGAGCCTGTTTGCAGTTTAATTACAGGTGGCCTGCAAAGGGATTTGAAAGGATTGGGCTTGGGCTCTTTTGTGATGGAGGGAGCAGCCCAAAGGGGTTTTGTTCTCATTTATTTGTTTCCAGCTTTTTTTAACCTTAGAAATATTATGAATATAAAGAAATATGGCTTTGTTGGAGGACCAGTGGGAGGCCTCAGAGGTATTTTGTTGAGCTCTTTGTGCCTTAATAGATCAGGTAAAATAAAACTAACAAAAACAACAAAAAACACCTATACTAGAAATCTTCTCTTTCAGCACAGTTTTTCTCTGTTGTTTTGTGATGTCATCATGTACGCAAGCTACTCTGTCACCACAGAATTCTCTAGCCTCGACATGACCTTAAGTGCTGGAAAAACAAGCAGAATTTTATTGTATTTATTTTTACAGAACCTTTTCGGGCCCCTATCTCTATCATAAAGGGGGGGAAATGGCACAATCTCAGTTTTTTCCTTTGTAGGTTACTGTTGAAACAAGTAGCATTAACCATCATGCTGAAGGGCAGCTAGGGATAGTTTATTTTGTGGAAGTGTCGGTCACAGCTCTGTAGCAAAGGGTGGGTGAAGATTTCTCTCTGAAGTTTGGCTCAGATCCCTCTGTATCTCTCACATGTTAATGATTGAATTGGGTCTCCAGATCTAGCACACGCTCTTCAGGGGTAGTTGGATTTTCTGTGATATTGTTATGGTAAAATATTTGCTCACTCTCGCAGAGGAAACACTTAGAAATGGTTTTCTCTAAGATTTTTCCCCAGCAGCCTCAATTTCCCCCTCCCCCCCCAAACTAAAATACCAGGGTCCCCACAAATTGCAAACTTTTATGTATGTGTCTTTCTCCCTCACATGTCTCTGCGAGAGGCCACTGTTTAAAATGTGCAATTATGTTTAACCTACAAGGTGTTATATTCCCTGTTATATATTTATTCATTTGTTCGTGAGATCACCCCAATGTGCCACGTGCTTTCCAGATATTCAAGAAGGAAGGAGAGTCCCTGCCCTGAGAAGCTCAAAGTTTAGAGATAGACCAAAACCAGGGAAGTAACAGAAAGTGATTGTTTTTATACAAACCATCAAGATTTGCTGTGGGCAGCACAGTTCTGTTTGTTATAACTGAATGAATATCACCAAAGAAAAGCCAGAGGAACTACCCAGGCCTGTTAGCTACTTCTGTGCTTTGACATGGCTTCCCTGGTTCCTGACTACAGCTGCTCTCCCCACATGCCTCTGTGATCCTCCATTCACTGGAATTAATGTTTATTTTTAATAGTTAAATATTAATAAAAATGGACATTGATAAAACTAAGTTGTTTAAAACTTTGGCAGGGGTTAAGGGAGTGGGGAGATGTGGGAGGCATGAAACTAGTGAGTCTGGCTGAGCTGGTGTGGGCAGCATGGCTGTGTGACCTCATTGTGCTGAGCTCAGAGTTCAATGTGTGACTGGGATGTGTACACTGTGGGTGGCTCTGTGAAAGGACTTTGTAGTGAAGATGATGTGTGAGAGTACACTTGCTGCCTTATGCTTGGCTTGGAAGTTAATGTTGCCTTGACTAGTTATTTCCTACATTTCTAGTGATTGTGTCACTTGAAAATGTATTTGAGCAAAATTATAAAAGCTTTTTGCTAGAGGGTATAATATATATTATAACTACTTGTCTTCCAGTACCACCTAGCAACCCAGCCAAGAGCAGGCCCCCAGTGAGCTAGGTGCTTACAAACTGAATAAGAGACAAACCTTGCCCCAAAGAGATGACAGTCTCAATAGACAATGCTGGCAAAGGGTTGGAAGGATTGGAAATGCCCCAGATTACACAGCAGAGCTAGAAATAGAAGCCAGTTCTCCTGACTCTCAGTCCAGTGCCCCATCCACTGGACCATGCTGCTTCCCAGTGGACTCCATCTAAAATCTAAATGAAAAAAACATTATTAAGGTTGCAAAGTCAAGCATTTGAGAATTAGAAATGCTCTTGCAACCGTAATTCATATTGCAGGGGCTCTAATACCCTTATCAACCTCCAGTGATCCCTTTACGTAGCTGTCTTGTCTCTTTAAGTGCTGGAGCCCCATGTGTCTGTGAGTGTGTTAGTCTTCCAGCAAAAACAGGATCGACAGGATCCATATTTCCAATCTACAAAAAACTCCATTAATTTTATCTACATCCATCCTAAAGAGGCTAAAAAGGGCACAAACTCATTTCACCATCCTCCTTCAGGTCACCCTCCCTGTGAGTGGTGGCTTCTTTGAGTAAGGGTCTAACACTCATCTTCTCCCTTGCCTTTCCCCCAAAATGGTGAATCCATTAATGAAAATGTCTTGTCCGACCTCATTTCAGATGCAAGGAGAGAGGCTGAGGGATGTGGGAAATGGATCTGAAATCTATGAGTTACTGTGCAGCAGAAACGTGACAAAGTCTCCACTACCCCTTTTGGCTGTATAACCTGGTTTGGTCCAGTCTGGACAGATGGCACCAAACAACATTATAACCAGGTTAAAAGCTGTTGTGCTTTGCTTCAAGTCTCTACTTTCTTAGCCTGCACTGGCTGAAAGGACAGACGGATTTGTTGTAGAACTGGTCTGGCTATGACAGGCTGCAGATTCCTCAGCGTGCTGCAGCATGGAGCTGGGATTTCTTCAGTAGGGCTCTGGGGAAGTTGCTAATCTAGGAACTGAGATACAGTTAGGTATTGAAATGTGTCACCTGCTCCCGTCCCAGGAGTGGGGGTGGGAAGCGACGAAGAGTGCCATGACAGGGTGAGTTAATTGACTAGCTTTCTCCTCCTATTCATACAGGGGGCCCTAAGCCTGGCTGGGAGGGGTATCTTGCTGCTGCTGGGCTGAGTCAGGAATTCTGTGCTTTGTTGCAGCCCTGACCTCTGCTAGGGTGAAGTCTCCATGTTTGTTCAGTCCTGGGCCTTCCCTTCCTCTCCCGCCCTGCCTTGAAGGGATTACCCATCTCTGAGGTGAGAGGGGAATGGTGCTTGGCCAGAAGTCAGGGATGGTGACTCATTACAGATATCAGGTGGAGTGTAGCTCTCCCTAGAATCTGCTCTTCCTGCTGGTGTGTAAGGCACAAAGAGGACTCTCTTGGGAGGAAGCTTCGGAGAGTTTTGTTTTCACCTTTACGTCCAGAGGTTTAGATTCTGTAACATCTTCATTAATGATCTGGATGATGGGATGGATTGCACCCTCAGCAAGTTCGCGGATGACACTAAGGTGGGGGAGAGGTAGATATACTGGAGGGTAGGGATAGGGTCCAGAGTGACCTAGACAAATAGGAGGGTTGGGCCAAAAGAAATCTGAT
Source organism: Platysternon megacephalum (assembly GCA_003942145.1). Classification (NCBI taxonomy): domain Eukaryota; kingdom Metazoa; phylum Chordata; order Testudines; family Platysternidae; genus Platysternon; species Platysternon megacephalum. The sequence goes on from QXTE01000232.1 coordinate 336,081, forward strand.
GAGGTTCAACAAGGACAAGTGCAGAGCCCTGCACTTAGGACGGAAGAATCCCATGCCCTGCTACAGGCTGAGGACTGACTGGCTAAGCGGCAGTTCTGCAGAAAAGGACCTGGGGATTACAGTGGACGAAAAGCTGGATATGAGTCAACAGTGTGCCCTTGTTGCCAAGAAGGCAAACGGCATATTGGGCTGCATTAGTAGGAGCATTGCCCGCAGATTGAGGGAAGTGAATATTCCCCCTCTATTCGGCACTGGTGAGGCCACATCTGGAGTATTGCATCCAGTTTTGGGCCCCCCCACTACAGAAAGGATGTGGACAAATTGGAGAGAGGCCAGCGGAGGGCAACAAAAATAATTAGGGGGGTGGGGCATGTGATTTACAAGGAGAAGCTGAGGGAACTGGGGTTATTTAATCTGCAGAAGAGAAGAGTGAGGGGGGATTTGATAGCTGCTTTCAACTACCTGAAAGGGGGTTCCAAAGAGGATGGAGCTAGGCTGTTCTCAGTGGTGGCAGATGACAGAACAAGGAGCAATGGTCTCAAGTTGCAGTGGGGGAGGTTTAGATTGGATGTTAGGAAACACTATTTCACTAGGAGGGTGGTGAAGTACTGGAATGGGTTCCCTAGGGAGGTGGTGGAATCTCCATCCTTAGAGGTTTTTAAGGCCCAGCTTGACAAAGCCCCGGGGAATGATTTAGTTGGTGTTGGTCCTGCTTTGAGCAGGGGATTGGACTAGATGACCTCCTGAGGTCTCTTCCAACCCTAATCTTCTATGATTCTACCAACATCCCAGCCTGAAAGAAGCTGTAAATCATCTTCTGGTTGAAAATTTGAAAGTGGAAGGTAACTTGGGAGAAAGTGATCATGAAATGGTAGAGTTCATGGTTCTAAGGAATGGTAGGAGGGAGAACAGCACAATAAAGACACTGGATTTCAAGAAGGCAGACTTTAGCAAACTCAGGGAGTTGGTAGGTAAAATCCCATGGGAAGCAAGTCTAAGGGGAAAAACAATTGAAGACAGTTGGCAGTTTTTCAAAGAGACATTATTAAGGGCACAAGAGCAAACTATCCCACTGCGTAGGAAAGATAGGAAGTATGGCAAGAGACCACCCTGGCTTAACCAGGAGATCTTCAATGATCTAAAACTCAAAAAAGAGTCCTACAAAAAGTGGAAACTCGGTCAAATTACAAAGGATGAATATAAACAAATAACACAAGTATGTAGGGACAAAATTAGAAAAGCCAAGGCACAAAATGAAATCAAACTAGCTAGGGACATAAAAGGAAACAAGAAAACATTCTGAAAATACATTAGAAGCAAGAGGAAGACCAAGGACAGAGTAGGCCTGTTACTCAATGAGGGGGGAAAGACAGTAACAGAAAATGCGGAAATGGTAGAGGTGCTTAATGACTTATTTTACAGACCAGTCAGCTTAACTTCCGTACCTGGAAAGATAATGGAGCAAAGAATTAAGCAATCAATTTGGAAACACCTAGAAGATAATAAGGTGATAAATAACAGTCAGCATGGATTTGTCAAGAACAAATCATGTCAAACCAGCCTGATAGCTTTCTTTGACAGGGTAACAAGCCTTGTGGATGGGGGGAAGCGATAGATGTGGTATATCTTGACTTTAGTAAGGCTTTTGATACTGTCTCACATGACCTTCTCATAAACAAACTAGGAAAATGCAACCTAGATGGAGCTACTATAAGGTGGGTGCATATCCGGTTGAAAAATTGTTCCCAGAGAGTAGTTATCAGTGGTTCACAGTCATGCTGGAAGGGCATAATGAGTGGGGTCCCGCAGGGATTGTTTCTGGGTCCGGTTCTGTTCAATATCTTCATCAATGATTTAGATCAGGGGTAGGCAATCTATGGCACGCGTGCCAAAGGCGGAACGCGAGCTGATTTTCAGTGGCACTCACACTGCCCGGGTCCTGGCCACCGGTCCGGGGGGCTCTGCATTTTAATTTAATTTTAAATGAAGCTTCTTAAACATTTTAAAAACCTTATTTACTTTATATACAACAATAGTTTAGTTATATATTATAGACTTATAGAAAGAGACCTTCTAAAAACGTTAAAATATATTGCTGGCATGTGAAACCTTAANGAAACAAGAAAACATTCTGAAAATACATTAGAAGCAAGAGGAAGACCAAGGACAGAGTAGGCCTGTTACTCAATGAGGGGGGAAAGACAGTAACAGAAAATGCGGAAATGGTAGAGGTGCTTAATGACTTATTTTACAGACCAGTCAGCTTAACTTCCGTACCTGGAAAGATAATGGAGCAAAGAATTAAGCAATCAATTTGGAAACACCTAGAAGATAATAAGGTGATAAATAACAGTCAGCATGGATTTGTCAAGAACAAGTCATGTCAAACCAGCCTGATAGCTTTCTTTGACAGGGTAACAAGCCTTGTGGATGGGGGGAAGCGATAGATGTGGTATATCTTGACTTTAGTAAGGCTTTTGATACTGTCTCACATGACCTTCTCATAAACAAACTAGGAAAATGCAACCTAGATGGAGCTACTATAAGGTGGGTGCATATCCGGTTGAAAAATTGTTCCCAGAGAGTAGTTATCAGTGGTTCACAGTCATGCTGGAAGGGCATAATGAGTGGGGTCCCGCAGGGATTGTTTCTGGGTCCGGTTCTGTTCAATATCTTCATCAATGATTTAGATCAGGGGTAGGCAATCTATGGCACGCGTGCCAAAGGCGGAACGCGAGCTGATTTTCAGTGGCACTCACACTGCCCGGGTCCTGGCCACCGGTCCGGGGGGCTCTGCATTTTAATTTAATTTTAAATGAAGCTTCTTAAACATTTTAAAAACCTTATTTACTTTATATACAACAATAGTTTAGTTATATATTATAGACTTATAGAAAGAGACCTTCTAAAAACGTTAAAATATATTGCTGGCATGTGAAACCTTAAATTAATAATATATGGAGATATACCTATCTCATAGAACTGAAAGGGACCCTGAAAGGTCATTGAGTCCAGCCCCCTGCCTTCACTAGCAGGACCAAGTACTGATTTTGCCCCAGATTCCTAAGTGGCCCCCTCGAAGATTGAACTCACAACCCTGGGTTTAGCAGGCCAGTGCAAAAAACCACTGAGCTATCCCTCCCCCCACTTTTGTGAATAAATGAAGACTCGGCACACCACCTCTGAAAGGTTTCCGACCCCTGATTTAGATAATGGCATAGAGAGTACACTTACAAAGTTTGCGGACGATACCAAGCTGGGAGGGGTTGGAAGTGCTTTGGAGGATAGGATTAAAATTCAAAATGATCTGGACAAACTGGAGAAATGGTCTGAAGTAAATAGGATGAAATTCAATAAGTACAAATGCAAAGTACTCCACTTGGGAAGGAACAATCAGTTGCACACATACAAAATGGAAAATGACTGCCTAGGAAGGAGTCCTGCGGAAAGGGATCTGGGGGGTCATAGTGGATCACAAGCTAAATATGAGTGAACAATGTAACGCTGTTGCAAAAAAAGCAAACATCATTCTGGGATGTATTAGCACAGTGGTCCCCAACCTTTTTCGTCTGGCGGGCGCCAAAAAAAAACAACAAACCCCGAGCGCTGCCGGCGGGCGCCAAAAAAAAACCAAAAAACCCGAGCGCTGCTGGCGGGAGCCAAAAAAAACCCAAAAAACCCGAGCGCTGCCGGCGGAGCCAAAAAAAAAAAAAAAAGACAACTGCTACGTGGGCGAACTTAGACCCCCCCCGCGGGCACCGCGTTGGGGACCCCTGTATTAGCAGGAGTATTGTAAGCAAGACACGAGAAGTCATTCTTCCGCTGTACTCTGCGCTGGTTAGGCCTCAACTGGAGTATTATGTCCAATTCTGGGCACCACATTTCAGGAAAGATGTGGACAAATTGGAGAAAGTCCAGAGAAGACCAACAAAAATGATGAAAGGTCTAGAAAACATGACCTATGAGGGAAGATTGAAAAAATTGGGTTTGTTTAGTCTGGAGAAGAGAAGACTGAGAGGGGACATGATAACAGTTTTCAAGTACATAAAAGGTTGTTACGAGGAGGGAGAAAAATTGTTCTTCTTAACCTCTGAGGATAGGAGAAGTAGTAATGGGCTTAAATTGCAGCAAGGGAGGTTTAGACATTAGGAAAAACTTGCTAATTGTCAGGATGGTTAAGCACTGGAATAAATTGCCCAGGGAGGTTGTGGAATCTCCATCATTGGGGATATTTAAGAGCAGGTTAGACAAACACCTGTCAGGGATGGTCTAGATAATACTTAGTCCTGCCTCGAGTGCAGGGGACTGGACTAGATGATCTCTTGAGGTCCCTTCCAGTTCTATGATTTCTTCTAGATGTGAGTTTGCAGCAGGTGTTCAGCAAGCAGCCACTCCTGGGGCAAGACAAGGCAAAGGTCCTGGAAAAATTAATAGTACATCTGAGTCTTGTTATGGAACAAGTCAACTTCACAGGTTGGTTCACTGCCTTCAAACAGATGAGCACAGTGACTGGGCCCAGAGAGAGAGAAACACACAGCAAACACTCCTGTGTTCAGGGAAGAGTCCCAGCGCATTCCAGAAAAGGGACAGCTTTTCCCAGACGCTGAGACCTGAAGTTTCATGGTGCTTGCAAGGGTGTAGTTTGCAATGCTGCAAAAGTGTGTGCAAAGATAGCATTACTTCTGGAAGCCCCAGTGAGATATCTGATGTAAATGGGAATAAGAGCAGGAAGCGCTTGGTGCTGCCTAGTGATGTGCACAATTTTTGCTCAGATTCTTCAGAAATCCTGGAAGCAGTTTTTGGGCTCACAACTCCCCCATCTCTCCACATCAGCACTCTCTTTGCTCTGTAATATCCACATCCTCTAATTTCAGCTCTCATTTGCTCTATGTAAACTGCTCCTAACAGCTCCTTTCCCCTCTTCATTTTAACATTCAATGGCTTCCTTAACCCAGAAGAAAATTGTTAGCAGATGAGAGTTTGAACTGTGATGAGACCAAATTGTTACTTAATTGAAAATATGAACTTCCCCCCAGCTCCCTTAGACTTCTCACATTATTATTCCCCTGAAATCCTGGCCTTGCTCTTCCCAAGGAGCTGTTACTTTAACCCTTTTTATGAGTGCCTCAGCAGCTGGGTGAGAACACCCCTCTTTCCTCGCACAGCTGAGAGAAACATGAGATGGCTGGGATTTTATTGGCAGCTTTGGCAGTTGTTTCATGCTTCCTTCAATTGTGGGCGCTGTCTCTTCAAAGATCTTGTTTGAATAAATATGTGTTAGTGGATCAGGCATGATGTGCAGAGCAACACTCACCCCCAGTGCCACTTGGAGGTTGAGCAGAGGACTGCAAGTTGACTTCCTCCCAGGCATTCCCCATTCATAGCACAGCTCCACACTGTGGTGGTCTGCCCTTTCAGTGACTCAGCCCTCCAGACAGGTCACATTTTCAAGTCCCCTCCTTTTGGGATATATATAACGAGTTCAGAAACGGGAAGGTCTTTAGGATTAAGCAAGGTATTCAGGGCTTCCCCCTTGGGTTGGGGTCTTACTGTCCTGGACCCTTGTATCTTCAGTCTTCCTCCATCTAGGTTCCCCCAAGGGATAGACTTCCATAGTTATCCCTCTTGAGGGGTTGGTAGGGGAGCCCGGACCATCCTCTCCACTAGGCTCCAATCCAGAGCCCAGCTGAGTCCTGCACCCTAGGTGGCTAGGTGGCTGCCTCCTTGGATCACTTTCTACCACTCCCCTCTCTTCCCACAGGAACACACAGATCAAGTCTCTGACCTTCAAAGTCTCACAGGTCCCTTCTTTGTTAGGGTGACCAGATGTCCCATTTTTAAAGGGACAGTCCCATTTTTTGGGACTTTTTCTTATATAGGTGCCTATTACCCCCCAGCCCCTGTCCCGTTTTTTCACAGTTGCTATCTGGTCACCCTATTCTTTGTAGGCTTGGTCAGGTCACTATCATAGAAATGTGGGATTGCAAGGAACCTTGATAGATCATCTGATCCAGTCCCCTGCACTGAGGCAGGACTCAGTATTATCTAGAGACCATTAGTGACAGGTGCTTGTCTAACCTGTTTTTAAAAACTTCCAACGACAGAGATTCCACAACCTCCCTAGGTAATTTGTTCCAGTGCGTAATTACCCTGACAGGAAGTTTTTTCAAATGTTCAACCTAAATCTCCCTTACTGCAAATTAAGCCCCATTACTTTTTGTGCTATCATCAGTGGTTAAGGAGAACAGTTTATCACACTCCTCATTATATTGACATTTTATATACTTGGAGACTGTTATCATGTTCCCCCTTCAGTCTTCTCTTCTCCAAACTAAACAAACACATTTTTTTTCAATTTTTCCTTGTAGGACATGATTCCTAGACCTTTAATCATTTTTATTCTCTCCTCTGGACTTTTTTCAATTTGTTCACATCTTTCCTGAAGTGTGGTGCTCAGAACTGGACACAGTACTCCAGTTGAAGCCTTATCAGTGCTGAGCAGAGCAAAAAAATTACTTTTGGTGTCTAGCGTACTACACTCCTGCTAGTACATCCCAGAATGCTGGTCTCTTTTTTGCAACAGCATTACATTGTTGAATCATATTTACTTTGCAATCTGCTATAACTCCCAGATCCTTTTCTGCAGTACTCCTTCCTAGGCAGTCATTTCCCATTTTGTATTTGTGCAATTGATTATTCCTTCCCAAGTGGAGTACTTTGCATTTGTCCTTATTGAATTTCATCCCGTTTACTTCAGACCATTTCTCCAGTTTGTCAAAATCATTTAGAATTCTAATTCTGTCCTCCAAAGTGCTTGTAACCCCTCCCATCTTGGTATCGTCCACAAACTATATAAGTGTACCCTCTATGCCATTATATAAAATATTTATGAAGATATTGAATAGAACCAGCCCTAGGACAGATCCTTGCGGGACCCCACTTGATATTCTCTTCCAGCTTGACTGTGAACTGTTGATAACTACTCTCTGAATATATTTTTCCAACCAGTTGTGCACCCACCTTATAGGAGGTTCGTCTACAATATATTTACCCAGTTTGCTTATGAGAAGGTCATGTGAGACAGTATCAAAAGCCCTACTAAAGTCGAGATATATCACATCTGTGGCATCCCCCCATCCACAAGGCTTCTAGGTCCTTACAAATTGATTGATTATTTGCTCCATTATCTTTCCGTGTACTGAAGTTAAGCTAACTGGTTTGTAATTCCCTGGGTTGTCCTTACTAGCCTTTTTACAGATAGGCACTATGTTTTCCCTTTTCCAGTCCTCCGAGATCTCTCCCGTCCTCCATGAATTCTCAGAGATAGTGGCTCAGAGATCTCTTCATCCGGTTCCTTAAATATTGTAAGATGTATTTCATCAGACCCTGCTGACTTGAAGACATCTAATCTGTCTAAGCAATTCTTAACTTGTTCTTTCCCTATTTTAGACTCAGATCCTACCCCATTGACACTGATGTTCACTATGTTAGTCATCCAATCTCTGCTGACCATTTTGGTGAAAACTGAATAAAAAAAGACATTTAACACTTCAGCCATTGCTGTGTTTTCTGTTGTTCTGCTCAGTCAGCAAGAGCTCCTGTGGAATTTCTTCCCAGGACTTCAGAGTGCAGGTCAGTTCACCTGCACTGTCTGCCTGCCACTGAGCTCCTCAGCCGGTGCAAGCTTTGCAGATGCAGTGAAGCGCAGTTCCAAAACCCCTTCCTCTCCAGGGTACACCCCATCACACATGGACACTGTGTTCTATCGCAACTGACATTGTTCGATACATAGCAACAGGAATTGCCGTACTGCATCAGAGGAGTGGTCCATCTATCTGGGCATTTATATGGCTCACGTCTGTGTGCCTCCCCCCTCCCCCCGGTGAGGTAGGGAGAGTTGTTTTTATGTGCATTTTACAGATGGGGACCGGAGGCACAGAGAGTGGAAGGGACCTGCCCAAAGCCTGACAGAGAGTTGGTGGCAGAGCCAGGAACTAGAGCCAGAGAATTTAAGGCCGGAAGGGAACACTAGATCATCTAGTCCAGTGTTTCTCAATGACCGGTCTGTGGAGTGGCGCCGGTCCCTGAGATCTCCCTGACACAGGTTAGGAAGGCAGCAAGCCGGTCCCTGGTATCAAAAAGGTTGAGAGACACTGGACTAGTCTGACCTCTTGTATATTGCAGGAATGGAACCTATAACCTCCAATCTCCAGTCCAGTGCACTCCAGATACTTCTTGTCATAGCTTCTGACCACAGCCAGCACCAGCTGCTTCAGAGGAAAGTGCAAGAAACCCCATACGAGCCCATTATGGAATCATATGCCCATGGGGGAAGTTTCTCTCTAGTGTCCATCTTTTAACTGGCTGGCTTATGCTCTAAAGCAGGAAGGTTTAGTATACCCTCTTATAATTTTAGCCTTTCTAATGTACCTGTGTACATTCATATTCTCATTATAAATGTCTCATCTTTTTCTGATTCTCACTAAGATCCTGACCTCAGTGGTTGGTATCTTGTGGTAAGGAGTTTCACAGGCTAATTATGAGTTTTATAAAAATATTTCCTACCAGTTTTAAATGCATTGCCTTTTAGTATTCAGAATGTCCAATGTTCTGCATTGGTTTATATTTTTATGGTGTTGTTCTGTTCTCTTTGTGGATTATAGTGCTATACATTGTATCACATTTGCTGTGAGTTTCTCTCACTGACTTTAGTTTGCTACGTTAGTACAGAAATGTTTGATAAATGTGTTACAGAGCTGTGGGAGCAATGTGGTCACGTGAGGTACAAAAGCACTATACTATTGGGACATCTCTGGTCCCTTCCCCTCCCTGTAGGCTATAGAGGGACTGTTCTCTTCAGTATTTTTCCCGTTGCTTTCTAGCTCAATTTTAAAGGCGACTTGCAAAGGAAAGGACAATTTGGTTAGTGCCCCTTTTTATCTGCTTTATAGTGAATGAAGGGGCCTGGAAAGTTGTGGGAGTTACATTTTTTCCTCTGATATAGAAATATTAGTAAATGAGGGTTGGGCATTTGACTAGTCCAAAAATTATTGGTCAACCGACCAGTCAAGTATTGGTCAAATAATGTCAAAAATGGTCAAATATTTTAAAGACTAATTTATTGGAACAGTAACAACACTAACAAAAAAAGAGAGAGGCCAAAAAGAAAAAGCAAAAACAGCTCCCTGAGCGACATAAGTTACACCGATATAAGCGTGGTAAGCACAGTGCTATGTTGGCAGGAGAGCTTCTCCCGCTGACATAGCTACTGCCGCTCGTTGGGAGTGATTTAATTATGTCGACAGGAGAGCTCTCCTGCTGACATAGTGCTGTCCACACTGGCACTTCTGACGGCGTAACTTATGTCGCTCAGTGGGGTGTTTTCTCACACCCCTGAGCAACATAAGTTTTACCGACAAAAGTGCTAGTGCAGACACAGCCTGAGTTATTTTAACTCAGAAAAATGCAAAACACAGTGAAGCTCTAAAAAAGGAGTGGCACCATGGCATTGACATTATTTATAATTGACATTATTTGATTGGTCAATTATTTGACTTGCAATGCCTAGTAATGACAAATCCAGACTTCCACAACCTATGTTGCAGGATGCTTTGGATGACCCAGAGATGTGCCTTGGGAACCTTCTTAGCCGTTAGTTGAAGGGATGAGATTGTTGAATCCTTAACAAAGACCTCTTGTCTCCTAAGTAATTGAGCTTGGAAGGTGCTTCTGAGTAGGGCTCCTTAGCACTGTTAAAAATACTCATGTCCTGTCTGCACAACACTTTGTCAGGGGTGGGCAAACTTTTTGGCCCGAGGGCCACATCTGGGTGGGGAAATTGTATGTAGGGCCATGAATGTAGGGCTGGGGCAGGGATTTGGGGTGCAGGAGGGAGTGTGGAGTGTGGGAGGGGCTGCGGTGTGCAGGAAGGGGCCCAGGGCAAGGGGTTGGGGTGCAGGAGGGGGTGCAGAGTGCAGGAGGGGGCTCAGGGCAGGGGGTTGGGGTGCAGGAGGGGGTGCAGAGTGCGGGAAGGGGCTCGGGTGCAGGAGGGGTGTGGCAGGGGGCTCAGGGCAGGGAGTTGGGGGCTTAGGGCAGGGGGTTGGGCTGCAGGAGGGGGTGCAGAGTGCAGGAGGGGGCTAAGGGCAGGGGGTTGGGGTGGAGGAGGGGTGCGGCAGGGGGCTCAGGGCAGGGGGTTTAGGGCAGGGGGTTGGGGTGCAGGAGGGGGTGCAGGGTGCAGGAGGGGGCTAAGGGCAGGGGGTTGGGCTGCAGGAGGGGTGTGGCAGGGAGCTCAGGGCAGGGAGTTGGGGGCTTAGGGCAGGGGGTTGGGGTGCAGGAGGGGTGTGGCAGGGGGCTCAGGGGACTAAGGACAGGGGGTTGGGGTGCGGAGTGCAGGAGGGGTTTGGGGTGCGGGCTCCGGCCCGGTGCCGCTTATCTCGAGCGACTCCGGAATGGCAGTGGTGCGTAGCGGGGCTAAGGCAGGGTCCCTGTCTGCCCTGGCCCCGCGCCACTCCTGGAAGTAGCCAGCATGTCTGGCAGAGGCTCCTGGGGATGGGGTGGGGCAGGCAGGTACCACCCCTGAAGCTCCCATTGGCCGATGTTCCCCGTTCCCGGCCAGTAGGAGCTGCGGGGGGCGGTGCCTGCAAGCGAGGGCAGCGCACGGAGCCCTCTGTCTCTCCCCTCCCCCCCCATCCCAGGGGCCACAGGGACGTGGTGCCGGCCACTTCCAGGAGCAGCGGGTGGCCAGGGCAGGCAAGGATCCTGCCTTAGCCCCGCTGCGCCACGGGGCTGGCAATCCCGCATGCCAGATTGAAAGCCCTGACAGGCTGGATCTGGCCCACGGGCCGTAGTTTGACCCCTCCCTGCTTTAAGTGTTGGTAATACCTAAGGTAAAGATTCTGTCACGGGTATTTTTACTAAAAGTCAGGGACAGGTCACAGGCAATAAACACAAATTCATGGAAGCCCATGGCCTGTCCCTGAATTTTACTAAAAATACCCCGGGGTGGAAGGAGACTAACAGTCAGAGAGCTGCAGGGGGCTGACCTCCCGCAGCTGCTCCAGCCTCGCTGCTGCTCCAGCCCCAGGGGAGCTGACCCAACCACTTCAGCCCTCTGGCCGCTGCGTCGGCAGCCCCAGGGCTGACCGCTGCTCCAGCCCTGCCCCAAAGATCTCACGGAATCCGTTACCTCCATGACAGAATCATGTCCTTAGTAATACCCTTTAGCTGCATCCATGTGACACATCTGTTGAGCACATTTACACATTCTTCTAGCTCAGGGGTCGGCAACCTTTCAGAAGTGGTGTGCCGGGTCTTCATTTATTCACTCTGATTTAAGGTGTCGCGTGCCAGTCATACATTTTAACGTTTTTAGAAGGTCTCTTTCTATAAGTCTATAATATATAACTACACTATTGTGTATGTAAAGTATATAAGGTTTTTCAAATGTTTAAGAAGCTTCATTTAAAATTAAATTAAAATGCAGAGTCCCCCGGACCGGTGGCCAGGACCCGGGCAGTGTGAGTGCCACTGAAAATCAGCTCGCGTGCCACCTTCGGCACCTGTGCCATAGGTTGCCTACCCCTGTTCTAGTTAAATGGGCTCCAGTTATCCCATCTTGAACTACCCTAAATAACTCTTCATCCTCCTTCGGGCTTACAGGCTAACAGATAGTTATCATGTCTCTCGTCCCTCCCCCAATGAGGATTTAGATGAGTAGAATCATAGAATCTCAGGGTTGGAAGGGACCTCAGGAGGTCATCTACTCCAACCCCCTGCTCAAAGCAGGACCAAACCCAACTAAATCAGCCCAGCCAGGGCTTTGTCAAGCCTGACCTTAAAAACCTCTAAGGAAGGAGATTCCACCACCTCCCTAGGTAACCCATTCCAGTTCTTCACCACCCTACTAGTGAAAAAGTTTTTCCTAATGTCCAACCTAAACCTCCCCCTCTGCAACTTGAGACCATTACTCCTTGTTCTGTCATCTTCTATCACTGAGAACAGTCTAGATCCATCCTCTTTGGAACCCCCTTTCAGGTAGTTGAAAGCAGCTATCAAATCGCCCCTCATTCTTCTCTTCTGCAGACTAAACAATCCCAGTTCCCTCAGCCTCTCCTCGTAAGTCATGTGCTCCAGCCCCCTAATCATTTTTGTTGCCCTCCGCTGGACTCTCTCCAATTTATCCACATCCTTCTTGTAGTGTGGGGCCCAAAACTGGACACAGTACTCCAAATGAGGCCTCACCAGTGCTGAGTAGAGGGGAATGATCACATCCCTCGATCTGCTGGAAATGCCCCTACTTATACAACCCAAAATGCCATTAGCCTTCTTGGCAACAAGGGCACACTGTTGACTCATATTCAGCTTTTCGTCCACCGTAACCCCTAGGTCCTTTTCTGCAGAACTGCTGCCCAGCCATTCGGTCCCTAGTCTATAGCAGTGCATGGGATTCTTTCGTCCTAAATGCAGGACTCTGCACTTGTCCTTGTTGAACCTCATCATATTTCTTTTGGCCCAATCCTCTAATTTGTCTAGGTCCCTCTGTATCCTATCCCTACCCTCCAGCGTATCAACCACTCCTCCCAGTTTAGTGTCATCTGCAAACTTGCTAAGGGTGCAGTCCACACCATCTTCCAGATCGTTAATGAAGATATTGAATAAAACCGGCCCCAGCACCGACCCTTGGGGCACTCCACTTGATACCGGCTGCCAACTAGACAAGGAACCATTGATCACTACCCGTTGAGCCCGACCATCTAGCCAGTTTTCTATCCACCTTACCGTCCATTCATCCAGCCCATACTTCTTTAACTTGCTGGCAAGAATACTGTGGGAGACTGTATCAAAAGCTTTGCTAAAGTCCAGAAATAGCACATCCACTGCTTTCCCCTCATCCACAGAGCCGGTTATCTTATCATAGAAGGCAATTAGGTTAGTCAGGCATGACTTGCCCTTGGTGAATCCATGCTGACTGTTCCTGATCACTTTCCCCTCCTTTAAGTGGTTCAGGATTGATTCCTTGAGGACCTGTTCCATGATTTTTCCAGGGACTGAGGTGAGACTAACTGGCCTGTAGTTCCCTGGATCTTCCTTCTTCCCTTTCTTAAAGATGGGCACTACATTAGCTTTTTTCCAGTCGTCCGGGACCTCCCCCGATCGCCATGATTTTTCAAAGATAATGGCCAATGGCTCCGCAATCTCATCGGCCAACTCCTTTAGCACCCTCGGATGCAGCGCATCCGGCCCCATGGACTTGTGCTCGTCCAGCTTTCCTAAATAGTCCCGAACTACTACTTTCTCCACAGAGAGCTGGTCACCTCCTCCCCATACCGTGCTGCAGAGTGCAGCTGTCTGGGAGCTGACCTTGTCTGTGAAGACAGAGGCAAAAAAAGCATTTAGTACACTAGCTTTCTCCACATCCTCTGTCACTAGGTTCCCTCCCTCATTCAGCAAGGGGCCCACACTTTCCTTGACTTTCTTCTTGTTGCTAACATACCTAAAGAAACCCTTCTTGTTACTCCTAACATCTCCGGCTAGCTGCAACTCCAAGTGTGATTTGGCCTTCCTAATTTCACACCTGCATGCCTGAGCAATACTTTTATACTCCTCCCTGGTTATTTGTTCAATCTTCCACTTCTTGTAAGCACACAGCTCTGTTGTTCATTCTGCATCAGTCCGTCCCTGCAGCCCCGAACTCGTGTCTGGTACATGTCCCTGCATTCCCTCAGGTCCCCTGATTTCTTGCTGGTACAAAATTGCCTTCCATTTTATGTGTTATGTATTATTTGTATTGTGGTATGCCTACTAGACCCCGTTCCACTGTGCTGTGTGCGCTGTATAAACACATAATGAAGAGATGGCCTCTGCCCCAAAGAGTGTATATGGGAAGGATAAGATGAGACGGCAGGTCGGTACAACAGCCAGACAAGCCATCAAAGGTGACTGATTCTGGCTAGCGTGATAAGGAGCCATCACAGCACACTTGCTCATTGTCGAGTGCTGTGCAGGCTCTGTGGCAGAGCTGAATGTTAAGGGGGAATTTGGAGGACATGATGTGGGTTTGTGGATGTCGGCAGGGAGTTTGTCCTCTGTATGAGGGGCAGCATGGGAGAAAACATGATGGTGCATGCTGGAAACTGTAGGATTCAGCATGTAGTCTCCCTGCGTGCTCTTACTGCCCTCGAGAGAGAGGCTTGCGTTACTCTCTCTTGTTGTTGATGCTGCTGTAAGACGTTACTGGAAGCATCTGTTTAATTTCCTGCCCACTCTCGCTCTTGGGCTTCCCCTGCAGCACACCCACGTAGTTTGATTCTCGTTTGGATGCACATTAGGGTTTGTGCTCCCCGGGGCCACGTGTTGGACGTGTTCCCCTCTCGTGGGCACACGTGGCCTTTTTGGCGCACTAAACAGGCTCCTCTTTTGAAAATTCTCCTTGAAGGGGGAGACCGAGAACTCTCCAGTGCTCAGGTTTCCTACATTCTGTCTCGGTGTGTCTGTGAACCCATCCCCGTTCTGTGCAGCCCCTGCCAGCTGTGAGAGCTGCCGAGGCCCTTTGCAGGGTGGTGCGTGTCTTGTCCTGTACGCTGGCTGTATGGGAGAGCCTGGGATGAGGAGAGACGTGCCAAGGCAGTGTTCTGGCAGAACACAAACTCTGCATTGTTCCTGTGAGGTGATTTGCACTTGATAAATAAAGCAGCCCCATCAGCAGAAAGTGTTGCCATGGCTGGGTTCTCCTCCGCACCCAAAGGCACTGCTGCAGACCCGGGGTGGTGCGGGGAGCCTCTGGCTGGTCCGGGGCTCGCTGCTCTCTGAGGTGCAGCCCTGTGGGGGGGGTGCGGGGAGCCTCTGGCTGGTCGGGGGCTGGCTGCTCTCTGAGGTGCAGCCCTGTGGTGGGGGGGGGGGGAGCCGCGGGCTGGTCCGGGGCGCGCTGCTCTCTGAGGTGCAGCCCTGTGGTGGGGGGGGGGGGAGCTGCTGGCTGATCCGGGGCTCGCTGCTCTCTGCGGTGCAGCCCTGTGGTGGGGGTGCGGGGAGCTGCTGGCTGATCCGGGGCTCGCTGCTCTCTGAGGTGCAGCCCTGTGGTGGGGGTGGGGGGAGCTGCTGGCTGATCCGGGCCCTGCTGCTCTCTGAGGCACAGTCACTGAGAGCCGCTTTCTGGTCCCCAAGTCAGAGGAGCCCTTCCAGTTCCTCTCCTGAGGGCTCCACAACCGTAGGTTGGGATGAGAGGAAAGCTCTGCTCAAGCTGCGGGTTCATTGCTTGGGCTGGGCGCGTTACAGATGCCTTGAGAGAGGACCTGTTGGATACTAAATAGAGCTGAGTTAGACAGGGGGTCTCAGCTTGCAGAGTCATTTCCAGCAGCACTTCTGAGTTGTGCGGCCCGTTGCACGCATGGGGATCTGGTGCAGCGTGTGCCCGCCTCGCTGGGTGTGTTCCCAGGCGTGTTTCTGCAAGGAAGGCTCGGGGCGAGTGATTGGGTGAACTGGAATGGGGAGAGCAATCCATGCCCATAGCTCTTACTGGGGAAATGAGTGGTAGTGCCCTCTGCCCCCTCCGTAACTCTGATAGGGGGTGGGTGGTGCCCGGTGCCCACCGTAGCTCTGACAGTGCACAGGTGGGTGTTGCAGTGCCCGGTGCCCCCCGTAGCTCTGGCAGTGCACGGGTGGGTGTTGCAGTGCCCCCCATGGCTCTGGCAGTGCACGGGTGGGTGTTGTGGTGCCCCCCATGGCTCTGGCAGTGCACGGGTGGGTGTTGTAGTGCCCCGTGACTCTGGCAGTGCACGGGTGGGTGTTGCGGTGCCCTCTGTGGCTCTGGCAGTGTGTGGGTGGGTGCTCCGGTGCCCCATTCCCCCCATGGCTTTGGCAGTGCACAGGTGTGTGGTGGTGCGCCCCCCGTGGCTCTGGCAGTGTGTGAATAGGTGTTGCAGTGCCTGGTGCCACCATGGCTCTGGCAGCATGTGCGTTGGTGATGCCCTGTGCCCCCCATGGCTCTGGCAGTGCACGGGTGGGTGTTGTGGTGCCCCGTGACTCTGGCAGTGCACGGGTGGGTGTTGTGGTGCTCCGTGACTCTGGCAGTGCACGGGTGGGTATTGTGGTGCCCTGTGACTCTGGCAGTGCACGGGTGGGTGTTGTGGTGCCCCGTGACTCTGGCAGTGCACAGGTGGATGTCGCAATGACCCCCCGTAGCTCTGGCAGTGCACAGGTGGATGTCGCAATGACCCCCCCGTAGCTCTGGCAGTGCACAGGTGGATGTCGCAATGACCCCCCATGGCTCTGCAGTGTGTGGGTGGGTGTTGCGGCGCCCTGTACCTCTTCTATATGACTGTCAGAGGCAAAGTAAAGTTGCTGCTGCTGTTTATCTGCCTGCAAGTCCCTCATGCAGCTCCTGGCAGGCGGCGTGCCCAGTCTGGTGTGTCAGGGAAGCAGTGAGCTTCCTCTCCCGCCTCTTATTTCCTTTCTGACAGGAATTAATTTCCAGCATCCCTCTGCTTCTTCCCGATTATCTCCCCTTGAGTTCAGCACAAGTGCACACTCTGGCACCAGGGTCCAGAGAGATGGGCCAGGGCAGCGAAAGCACTGCGAACGATCCTTGCTGCAGGGCATCAGCTCCCCCTTGCAATGAGCTCTGATCCCTGTGGGATGAGTGAGTGCAGGCACGGGGACCCCTGTGTGGTCATTAGCCCGTTTTCCTCTGAGAGTGTTTGGTCTGTCTAAGCATTTACACGATGCTCATTGCTCTGTCTCTCTCTCTGGTGAATCTGTGCTCATTGCCGTGTGTCTCAGCCTGAGGGACTGAGTCTGTCTGTGTCCTGTCCTGCAGATCCTGAGCAATGGAGGCTGGATCCGTGGTGCGAGCTATCTTTGATTTCTGCCCCAGCGTCTCCGAAGAGCTGCCCCTGTTTGTGGGGGACGTCATAGAGGTCCTGCGGGTGGTGGACGAGTTCTGGCTCCTTGGGAAGAAGGAGGGGGTCACAGGTAAGAGCTGAAAGGTGCTGAGCGGGACCCACAGAGATGGAGGTTTCCTAGGGTCAGTGGTTCTCACCCTGTGGTCTGCGGACTATGTCTAAGGCCATGGTCCCCAAACTATGGGGAACGCCTCCTAGGGGGCATGGAGGAACATTTTGGGGGAGCACGGCAGGGCCCAGGCCAGCTCCCATGGGGAGCAGGGAGGAAGCACCACCCAGCCCCGCTCTCCCCCCAGCTGCAGCTGCAGGTCCGGCTGTGGTCCCTGGCTCCTGGCCCCAACCATGGGCTCGCTTCCGGCTGCAGTCCCCGGGCCCGCTCCCGGCCACGGCTCCCGGCTCCCGGCCCCAGCCACAGCCCCGCTCCTGGCCCCGGCTCCCAACCGTGCTTCTGGGGAGGGCGCGGAACAGGTAAGGGGGGACATGGACAAAAACGTTTGGGGACTGCTGGTCTGAAGGGGTCCACGAAAGACAGACTGAAAACTGAACAGAATTCAACTGTAGATACAGACAATAGGTTTTCAAAGGGGTCCACACCTCCATTCAACATTTTTTAGGAGTCTGCAAGTGGAAAAAGGTTGAGAACCACTGTCCTAGGTAAGCTCAGGCAGGTCAGTTACCCCATCTGGGTACATTCCCCCTTGGCCAAGGGCCAGTCTGATGGCGAATACAGGGGCCAGAGCTGTTTGACCAGATCCTGGAGTCTTCCCTCACTTGGGCTGTATCTGATGCTCAGAATTTTTTCCTGTCAGCTTCATGTCGAGTCTTCAGACAGTCCTTGTTCTTGTTTTTTGTTTTGTTTTTTCAGTAGCGCTGAGTGCAGACAAATACTCAGCAGGTGGGAGCCCAGTTGTGCCAGGTGCTGTACAATACGTAGTGAGAGAGACAGTCCTTGCCCTGATGATCTCACAGGCTACTGGACAAGGCCATGAAAGGGTGGGAGGGAAACAAAGGCACAGAGAGGGGAAGTGACCTGCGGGTCAGTGGCAGAATTAGAAACAGACCCTGAGTCTCTGGAGCTCTGGTCCCGTGCCCTGCCTGCTGGGCTCTTCTGCCTCTCCATGACAGTCTCTTCAACATCCGCCTATTTCTGCTCCTGAAAACTCCCTCTCCCACGGGCCAGTATCTAGACCTACCCAGCTCAGGATGGAATGTGATTTCATTGGGCTCCTGAAAGGACATAAAGAAAGATTGGAAGCTCCAAAATTCCCATAAAGGGCCATTTTAAAGTCTCGTAATCTCAACAGCGCTTTCTCGGTGTAATAATAATATTGAGAGAACATTCGAGCTCTCAGTCAGATGGGAACCAGATCACCTCAAAACGTGATGATTGTTCTCGTCTAGTTACAAAGTGGAATCAAATCAACCTTAGAATAGGACTGTGATTGCAGCCTTAACTTTGGAGAGACTACTTCCCCTCCTTTGTAACAGAGCAGAGACCCAGAGTCCTGGTCCTACAGCTACAAAGATGCAGACCTCTGCAGAACAACCCTTATCTTCTCGCTATGCCTCCGGTGGCCAACAGAGGGCAATGTTTGTGCACATATGTATGCACACAGAGTCAGCCTGCTCCTGCTTCTACTGACATCATTGGCCCCAAACTATCTACAAGGAAAATCACCAACAGCTACTTAATCACAGTATTTTTTCCCCTGGACCCGCATTCTTAAGGAGATATGGCTGTGGAGAGTGTGAAGGGGCAGTAACCAGGTGTGTCCTGCTAGCTCAAAGATGAAGAAACAGACAAAAGTCAATCAGGCTAATTCTTAATGACTTGTAACTGAAAAACCATTTGAATTTCCTGCTTTCTCTCTGAGCAAATCTGGCTATTTTCAAACTTAGTTTCCAAACCAAAAGTTATAGGGGGCCTAAAATAGACCTTTAGAATGGAGAGGCTGCAACCTACCTATAATAATACTTAACATGACATGGAAATTAATTAATGAAGCCTCACAACTTGGTGTGAGATGCAGCAGGATTCTTATTTCCATTTATAGGGAGGGAAACCCAGGCAGAGAGCAGGGAACAGACTTGGTCTAGGTCACACAGGAAGTCAGAGTAGAGCCTGGTTAGAATTCAGGTGCATATTAGGCCACTGGCGCTGCAGATTAAGGATAGTGACACACTGAATTACACTGAATTGGGAAGAACCATGTCAGGATGTCAAGAGAGCATCCAGCTCATTATCCCTGTGATTTTTCTAGAAAAAAATATGTAAACCCAACTTTACTGGCTACCAGAGCATCTGCACAGGGCAGTTTCCCTCATCATGGTAATCAGCCTGTCCGTATCTGAGCCATATCTCACCATAGTATCTGAGCACCTGACTAAACACTGGAGATGTTGCTAACCTGTCCTATGGAATTGCAAACTATCGGTGCAATATATGTAGGGCCCTACCAAATTCACGGTCCATTTTGGTCAATTTCATGGTCATTGGATTTTTAAAATTGTAAATGTCATGATTTCAGCTGTTTAAATCTGAAATTTCACAGTGTTGTAATTGTAGGGGTTCTGACCCAAAAAGGAGTTGTGAGGGGGTTGCAAGGTTATTGTAGGGGGGGTTGGGGTATTGCCACCCGTACTTCTGTGCTGCCTTCAGAGCTGGGCAGCTGGAGAGCGGCAGCTGCCGGCTGGGAACCCAGCTCTGAAGGCAGAGCCGCCGCCAGCAGCAGTGCAGAAGTAAGGGTAGCATGGTATAGTATTCTGCTTTGCTGGCTTCAGAGCTGGGCCTTAGTCAGCAGCCACCGCTTTCTGGCTGCCCAGCTCTGAAGGCAGCAGTGCAAAAGTGAGGGTGACATGGTATGGTATTGCCATGCTTCTGTGCTGCTGCTGGCGGGGTGCTGCCTTCAGAGCTGGGCGCCTGGCCAACAGCCACCACTCTTCGGCTGCCCAGCTCTGAAGGCAGCACAGAAGTAAAGGTGGCAATACCGTGATCCCCTAAAATAACATTGCGACCCCCTGCAACTCCCTTTTGGGTCAGGACCCCCAATTTGAGAAATGCTGGCCTCCCTTTCATGACCATAGCACTTTGTAGCTTACAACCCGAGTCTTGCCATCTGATCTGTGTGTGCAGCACCCCAGGGGGCAGGTCCGATTGCAGGACTGGGGCCTCTTTTTATAACCAGTACATCCTGATCCTGACGTGGGGCTTCCCTGTCATAAGACAGAAGACAGAGGCTAAAGATTATATGTTTGCTTTCCCTGTCTGGGTGTTGGTGACAGTGAGGTCACAGTAATTCAGGTGGGCTGCTCCTTGCCCTGGGGTGTTGGTTGGTCTGTTGGGCATGCAGGGGGGAGGGTACTATATTTTTCTTAAAAAAATAATAAAGAACAACATTTTCAGAAATCCTCAAGAGCTCCTGACTTCCAAACCCATGGTCATTTCTGTGGGCCTTGGGGCCAACCAGAGGGGATCCTGGAGAGGGGCGGGAGAGGAGGGAAGAGTCCGAGTGATGGTGGGGCTGGAGGCGAGGTAGATCCTGGGGGAGGCTGGGCGGGGTGGATCTTAGAGGAGTTGGGAATGGGGGAGATAGTCTGGGCCCCTGGGGAAGGGGTGACCATGTGCTGACAACTGCTTCTCGTTCTAGGGCAGTTTCCCAGCAGTTTTGTGGAGGCAGTGAATATTCCCAGTTTGAAGCAGGGAGAGAAGCTGATTGTCTGCACTAATGACTTCAAGTCCCAGGAGCCGGGGAGCCTGTCGCTGCAGAGAGGTAACCCCTGCTCCCTCCAATTGGCTCCTGCCCTCCCCCTCCCCTGTCCTGTCCCTTTCTGTCACTCGTGTGCCTTGGGAAATAGAGGGAACCTAGAGCTCAGCGCTGAGGAGGGGTTTCCTAACAGAGCTGTGGATTCTAGGTCCACAGGCTGCCTTGTGCTCCTACCCCTCTGCACCTGCGGGACTCAGGCCCGCTTCGTACCCTGTGTCCTGAGTTCTGCATGTCCTGCCCCCGTCTCTGATACACACATGCTGCACTGGGGTGGTCTACAGGTGGCCCCACAGCCCTGGTGTCATCTGTGGGGCTGGGCCTATACCATGTAGGTGTGCTGCAGGTGCCCCACCACTGCACTCTGCGTGGCAGGGCTGGCAAAGGAGGTGACCAGGCCTGGAAGGGGAGTGGGGACAGACTCAGAAATTGCCATGGAGGTGAGTTCCTGACCCTGTGTTTCTCATTCTCCCCCAGGAGACCTGGTGATCCTGAGTGGCTCCCTAGCCCCGAGTTGGCTCCAGGGTAGAAGCTGCCGGGGCTCCAGGGGCTTCTTCCCATCGTCATGCGTGCGGGAGCTTTGCCTCTCGCCCTGGGGCCGCCGGCTCTCTCAGAGCACTGTCCTGGAGGTGCCTGCTGACTCACTGGGCCAAGCCCGAGCCTTGATGAGCCTCTCTGCCCAGCTGGAGGAGGAGCTGGACTTTAGGGAAGGGGATGTGATCACCATTGTCGATATCCCTGAGCCTGGCTGGTTCACAGGGGAGCTGGGAGGTCGAAGCGGGATTTTCCCAGAGGACTTCGTGGAGCTGCTGGGTCCCTTGAGAGTGACAGGTGGCCCAGAGGGGCCGGGGCTCTCCGAGAGTTACAGTGTTAATGGCGTGGCAGATGTGCCCCCCGAGGAGGAGGGCGGGCAGGAAGAGAGTGAGGAGGCGCTGGGCACGTATGGCATTGCCCTCTATCAGTTCCAAGCGCTGGAGCCCCAGGAGCTGGATTTTGATGTGGGAGACAGAATCCAGATTGTGGGGGCACTGGAAGATGGCTGGTTGGAGGGCGTGCTGAGGGGGAGGCGTGGCATTTTTCCTCACCGGTTTGTCAGGCTGGAGGGCTCTGCTCCCTGCAGGGAAAAGAGGGGCACTGGGAAGTCGCAGGAAGGAGGCAGCTGTGGAATGGCCATCCATCAGGACCCAGCGAGTGCCTGCGCTGGGGCCCTTCCCCTGCAAGGGGAGGAAGGGGAAGACCTGAGTGCCAGGGGCTCACACCACGTTGAAGGGAAGTCCAGTACAACTTCGTCCCAAACAGCAATGAGGTCAGAGGGTCCTTCTGATGTTGGGGTTGGACAGTGCAAGCCTGCATTCTTGGAAGGGCACCCTCCCAGCACAGAGCTCCAGGGGCCCCTTCCCAAGGACACAGTGGGCTCCCTCCCCATTGACTCTGCAAAAGCTATCAATGGCATTTTTCCCGCCCCTCAGCTCCCGCCCCAGCCAAAAAGCAGACTCCGTTGCCAGGCGGTTGAATTGGAGCCCAGCCAGAGCCCTTGGGCCTTGCAAAGGCCCTTGGACATCCCTGCCTCACCTGAGAGGGATGGAGAGAGTCCCAGTGTTCCCCCATGGGCACCACGTTCCCCCCTGCGCAGTAGCAGGAGCCAAGTCTTCCCTTCTTCCAGCAGCTGGGCGGCGGCAGAGCCTGGAGATGGTCGGAGGAGCACCCTTTTCCAGGACCTGGCCAGCTGGGTGGAAGATCAAAGGCAGAAATCTAAATCCCGCTCTTCCAGCTTCAGTGGTGCCCACGAGGGCCTGGATACATGGCCTGGTGCCCGAGCAGACCGGCCCTCGCCCATGCTGCATGGAGACAGCTGCACTGACCTCGACTCCAAGCTGACAGAGCAGCTGACGCAGTTTGAGAAGAGCCTGACTAGCTCTGGAGCTGAGTCGGACAAGAAGGTCTCCCGCCACTTCTCCATTCTGGACTACAGTTCAGAGAAGGACATTGTGCGTGGCTCCCCAGAGTGTGCCCCCCACTGGAGGCTGCCGGAGAGGAGGAAGGGCCTAAGGCCTCCACCTCCTCGCCCCAACGCCCCGGCCCCAGCTGTTTCTCCCTCCTTCTCAGTGCGGCCTTCCCGGCCAGCCCCTCTCCCTCCTCCAAGCAGTCAGAGAAGGAACACGGCCTCTCCACAGCTTCAGCCCAGGAGCCAGCCCAGGCACGAGCCACAGGCAGAGGAGGGCCAGGGGGATTCAGATGGGGCAGCTGCACATCAGTGCCCCTTTCTGCTGACAAGGATCCGGGAGGTGGAACAAGACCTGGAGGCTTATGGCAAGACTCGAGCTGAGCTGAACTCGATGCTAGAGGAGCAGCAGGATGAGCTGGTGAGATCAGAGACCCTGGAGAACCTGGATTTCTGTGACTCCAACATCAAAGGCCTCAACGCAGAGTTGCAGGAGCTGAGAGGTGAGACTACAGCAGCACTGGAAATCAGGGTGTGGGAGGTACTGGCCCTTTCTCTGTGTCAGGGGTTCTGGCCCCACCCTTGACCAGGCTGCTGTGGCAACTGGCTCCTCCTCTTTCCTTCTGACTTCTGAAGTTTGTCTATTTTTGTCAGAGTTGTTCTTGTACTAATTTTCATTAATGAAGCTCCCCCTATGCCCCCTCCCTGTTTCCCCCATCTCCTCCCCCTCTTTTGACACACCCTTTGGTCATCCTTCCCTATGTCCCTCAGGCTCACCTTCCCCACTCTCCACTCCTCCC
The DNA here is from genome assembly GCA_003942145.1 of Platysternon megacephalum. Lineage (NCBI taxonomy): Eukaryota > Metazoa > Chordata > Testudines > Platysternidae > Platysternon > Platysternon megacephalum. The sequence continues at coordinate 359,479 of QXTE01000232.1, forward strand.
CTTATACTGCTCCCCCTTCACACTCCTCATCCCTGTTTCCTTCCTGTCCTTCTCTCCCTCCTTTGCCTGTCCTCATCACCAGTCAGGGCTGTTGCTGGTGCTTCCCTGCCCTGCCCTCTCTCTCAGGAATAATATGGTCCCTGCATCCCACCCTCTCTCCCCTTGTTTGTGGGGGAAGCAGCAGGCCCAGAGCTGCCTTAGAGGAAGGCAACTCCCTGGAAACGGCAAATCTGACAGTGCCTGTGGAGAGACAGGTGGCAGCTTTTGGCCAACTCTGGCACTATGCTCGCTGAAGGGCTCCTGCCTGAGATGGAGCTCCAGAGCCATGGGAAGTTGTGTTCCGCTCTGGACCTCTGTGTGCCAGACAAATCAGAGTATGTAGAGAAGAGCAGTGAACCTGAGCTGAGTTAGTGGGAAAGACTAAAGCAGGGTCCCATGCACCTGCCATTCTGTGGAGTCCAGAATTTCAGCTTCCATTAGAAAAAGTAACTCTCCCATGCTTATGATGGTCAAGAAAAGCTTAAACATGTGACTTGAGAGTAACTGGTGCAGTGATATATGCCTGAGTTTGCAAAGAGCCTGTAACAGTTGCTATAATAGGGGAGACCTGCCCCATTTCTCTCAGTGGGGTGTTGTCTCTGAAACGTAAAGACGGTGAGTTAAATATCAACATTGTTAACTGTTTCACTGCTGACCATTTAAACAGAAACATCTGACCCGTGTGCTTCTCTTACACTCCTAAATCACCTCTCTCCCCTTCCAGGTGCCACTTCACCCCCTTTAGTGCTTCTGCAATCCAGCTCTCTTAGCAGTACACAAACACTAGTGGCCACTGAAACCATGGGCACAGCATATGCTCATTTGGATCCACCATCAGAACAAATAGCACTAGAGCTGCTGCTGGGGGTCTGCATTCTTTACTGAATTAATTACAGATCTTCATTCTGTCTTTTAAACGAAGCTGCCACAAACCTCCTGTTGCAGAGCTGCAGAATGCAGGGTTCTAGTTGCAGAATTTAGGTCTGTCTGGTTCAGAGCACATGGGGCCTTGATTAAAAGCGAATGGGGTTGGGGAAGAGAGGATAACAGCCTGCAAAGCACCGGGGAGGGAGAGATGATTTGGTGTGATGCTGAACCTGAGGGAATATTCCCTGATGGGGGATGCATCTGGCTAGGGCGCTGTTTCCCCAAGAACGAGGTGGGAGCCCCACTGCCCTGGACAGGGGAGGGATCTGGCTGAACCTGTGCCATGGCAGTGACTGAGACTGGAAGATCCTTCTCCAGAAGAACAGTGTTGGCCCCATGACCAGCACCTGCCGTGTCAGAACTAGGTCTGTCCTGCAGGGGGAAGCATAGAAGGGAGTCCCTGCAGCCTGGACCCAGGCCTCTCCCAGGTGCTCAAGGTCAGCAAGGGAACACCTGGGCCTTCTGATGAGAGAAATTACCAAAATCCTGGCAGATGCCCTGGCCTGTGGTCCTTGGATCCTAGCCCTTCTTGCCAAGGTCCTTACAAACACCTGCCCCAGCACTGACCACCCCATCCTGGCACAACTGTCAAGGGGGTGGCAGGGAACCGATTCCAGCAGCACCTGCCTCTGCTGAGGCCCTAGATCCCTCTCAGGTGGGTCTAGGCCAGGCCATGGAACCAGAGCCATGCTGGCCACACTGAGGATCGATGACCTGACAGTGGACGCAGATGAGATGCCGAAGCAGCTACTACTCGACCTATTGTCTGCCTTGGCAGTATTGCTCCTGAAGCACTGCTGACCGGCCTACCTGTCCTGCTGGGGCAACAGAACTGCGCTGTGTGGGCCTTGTTCATTCCTTCCCAACCGGTCCCACATGGTTCTGATGTGCAGCTGTCTCTGGGTATTTGGCTGTGTTGTGTCCCTCAGAGCTTCTGGAAACTACTCCCAAAGGTGGTGGTGTCAGCAGTATGTTTGGATCCTTGTGTCCAGAGCAGACCCCAATATCTCCCAGGTAATGCAGGGCCAGAGGAAGATTGTAGTGTGCCTGAGGAGCAGCTGGGCTAAACTAAGTCTAGGAAAGACCTAGGTTATACCAGTCAGAATAAGCAATTGCTCTGAGGAGCTGTTAACTACCTCCACTTCTCCTCAGTTGGGGGTATCACCCTCCAGTAGTTAATGTAGTACCCAGCCTGACCCTGTCTCAGTATTCATTAAAAACATCTCCACCTGACAGGCTGACTCTGTCCATTCTTCTTGGATGAAGACCAGGCCCTGGCAGCTGACAATTTTTTTTTGGAGATATACCTATCTCAGAGAACTGGAAGGGACCCTGAAAGGTCATTGAGTCCAGCCCCCTGCCTTCACTAGCAGGACCAAGTACTGATTTTGCCACAGATCCCTAAGTGGCCCCTTCAAGGATTGAACTCACAACCCTGGGTTTAGCAGGCCAATGCTCAAACCACTGAGCTATCCCTCCCCCCGTTCATCACCTCCAGGCTGGTGGCTGCAGCTCCCTCTGCCTTGACAAGAGCAGCCCAACCCCTAAGTAGAACGGGCTGGAGAAAGTGTATCACACTGGAGATTTCATTAACGTGGACACCCCTCTTATCCCAAACAAAAACCTTGAAACAAATCAACTTTAAAAAATAAAAGTAATTTAATACATTTTAAAACAACCCAAACCCCTCTCTGAGGCAGAGTTTTCACCCTGTAAAGGGAGAAGAGCCAGAGACTCCATGGAGTCCACTGGGGACTCTGCTTTTGCTGTCAATTCAATGTGGAAGGCACTCAGATACTACAGTGCTGGGCAGCAGATACCACTCTCAGGTGGAAGATAGATAGCTCTGTAGCCCACTCTGCCAGCTCCAATGCAGGACTGAAGATTGCAGATGAATCTTAAGCAGCCTGTCTGGCAGCATGACCAGCACCTGCCATGTCAGAACGGTCTATCCTGCAGTGGGAGGCACAGAAGGAAGTTCCTGCAGCCTGGACCCAGGCCTCTCCCAGCTGCTCAAGGCCAGTAAGGGACCATCTGAACCCTATGGCTATGTCTACAGCAGCACTTTTGTTGGTCAGGGGTGTGAAAAAACCACTCCCCGAATGACATAAGTTTTACCGACAGAAGCGCCGGTGCAGACAGTGCTATGTTGGTGGGAGAGCACCACCGCTGCTCCTTGGGGGTGGTTTAATTACGCCAGCAGGAGATCTCTCTCCCATCAGCATAGCTACACAGGAGACCTTACAGCGGTGCAGCCGGTACAGGTCTCTAGTGTCGGCATAGCCAGGGGCGGCAGGTTTGTATAATTTTTGGTGGTGTCCAGAACGGATCCAAGTCCCCCCCACCCCCCAACCTGCCTTTTAAGCCGATATATATTTTTAAAATAATGTAAAAATGGACTGGAAACAGTAAGCGTTTCCCGATATCACACTATCACTATTGTAAGAAAAATTTATTTAACTAAGAATATAAAAACGTATTTAATACTCTTTTGAATATGGAAACAACCCAGCACTCTTGGATCAGTAACCCTCAAAAGCAAATACTTTCTAAAACTAAAACAAAATGTAGCCCCTCCCTTTGTTGCAGCCCGCAGTGGCCGGTGAGGGAGCGCAGCGTGGAGCGGCAGGGCAGCAGTGCAGGCAGGGACGTTCCGGGGGAGGTGCGCGGGGGGCGGTAGGCGGGGCCATGGGAGAGACCCGGCCCCGAACATTGGTGGAGCTGGGCCCCTGGGCCCTGAATATTGCTGGAGCCCGGGCACCACGGGCCCATATAACTCACCACCCCTGGGCATAGCCAGGAGCGCCGCCAGCTTTTCCGGTGCCCTAAGTGGCGGAAGGTCCCGCCCCCGAAATGCCGCCCCCGACAGCGGCGGCAGAAGATCCCGCCCCCAAAATTCAACGGACTGCCGGGGCGCCGGCGCCCCCAAAATAGCAGCGCCCTAGGCAACTGCCTAGGTCGCCTAATGGGTTGCGCCGGCCCTGGGCATAGCCTTAGTGGGGCCTGTTGAGAAGGAATGAACACGGCCCACCCAGCACAGCTCTGTTGGCCCTGGCAGGCCAGTAGTCCTTCAGGAGCAACAATGCCAAGACGGATGACATGTCAAGCAGTAGCTACCTCTGTTCAGTTGCAGAGGCTCACATTGCCTCACAGACCAGCCTGTAGGTGAAGGACCACCCACCATGGCAGGAATGATCCCCTGGGACGCCGCATTAATTGGAGCTAGACACAGACTAGAGTGAGCAGGGCAGAGCTTACTCCAAGCCGCCCAAGGCTTTGGCCATCTCCCAGGGTAGGCCAGGAGGAATCCCGGAGAAGGGCCCAGCCATGTTCAAAACGTTCCCTTTGGGAAGCCAGAGCAGGAGAGAATATGTCAGTCATTAATTTGGAGCAGGGCAGAGACCGTGCCTAAATAGGGGCAGCTCTCGCTGTCTAGGGCAAGAGACTGTGCCTTGAATGGGGCAGCTCACTGTGTGATGGGCTGTGTAGGGCAGAGACTGTGCCTTGAACGGGGCAGCTCACTGTCTGTGTGACTGACGGGCTGTGTAGGGCAAGAGACTGTGCCTTGAATGGGGCAGCTCTCACTGTCTGTGTGACTGACGGGCTGTGTCTGCACTAGTACTTTTGATGGTATAGCTTATGTCACTCAACAGTGTGAAAAAACACCCTCTCGAGTGACATAAGTTACACTGACAGAAGCTCTGGTGTGGACCGTGGTATTTTAGTGGGAGACGCTCTCCTGCTAACGTAGCTACCGCTACTCGTTGGGGGTGGTTTAATTATGTTGACGGGAGAGCTCTCTCCCGTCGGCATAGGGCAGCTACACCGGAGACCTTACACTGGTGCAGCTGCAGCGGTACAGCTGTGCTGTTGCAAGGTCTCTAGTGTAGACATGTCCTTAGACGCTGCCCAGTTCATGTTACAGCAGAACCCCAGGACAGCCCTGCAGGAAGAGCTTTGTGTGGCCTGATTGCTCCTCATCTCTGTCCTGGCAGCTGATGACTCTGCTCTGTGGGTGAGTAATCAAGGCAACCCCGGGGAGAGCTAGGGAGAGCCCTGGGAATATGTGGGACAGGGTTGCTACCCTCATTTGTGGAGGGCTCCACAGGTGCTAAGTGGTCTGTGATTTCCTGTGGCCCTGCTTGTTTCTCTTTTTCTGCCGGGGGCGGGGCGCGGGTGTGTGCTGTTCTCGGTGTGAGGCTACCTCATGCCCCAGTGCCAGTTCTTCCCTGCCTCTGAGCAGCCTGCAGGGCCCTTCGGAGAGGAGAGGTCGCTGCCTTCAACATAACAAAGCAGAGAAGCCGGTTTGGGCAGGGCAGGCCCATCCAATCCGCAGCCCCAGCTCACAGAAGGCTGGTTACTAATTACCTCGGGCAGCAGGTGGGAGAGGCTGGAGCTGGCTGCTGATTGGGTACAAAGGTTAAAGTCTTACAAGTGAATTTCAGGCAGAGAGTTTCAGAAGGGAGCGTCCAGAGTTACTCACAGGAAGAGTCCTGGAGCGCTGGAGAGAGGTGGCTGCAGGCCAGGCCCTGAGGCTGGACCTGGGCTCTCGGAGCTGACCGGGGCTGGGAAGAAACTCCGCACCTCAAGAGAAACATGTGCACTTACCCCAGGGCAAGAAATGGGGCCGAAGTTCCAAAGCAGGAGCCCCGGCTCCTCAGCTGGGAATATGAGGACTGCAGCACTCTGAAGAGAGGGGACGTCACTGAGCTGGACAAGCTCTACAGAGACCATGGCTGGAATGACAAATACAGAGGAGAACGGCAGTATGTGGACTCCCGGTCACTGGACAGAGAGTGTGAGCCTTATAGGAAGGGAGAAAGCCAGTATGTGGAGCATGAGAGAGTAGATGAGGACTACAGGGATTATAGGAAGGGAGAAAGTCAGTATATGGACCGTAGGAGAGTGGAGCGTGACTGTGGGGATTCCAGAAAGGTAATAAACCAGTATAGGGATGATGAAGACTATGGGGATTATAAGAAGGGAGTTATTCGGTATATGGATCACAGGAGAGCAGATGGGGACTATGAGGATTACAGGAAAGATTATACCAAGTATATGGACCGTAGGAGAGCAGATGAGGCTTATAGGAAGACAGACAGCCGATATAAAGAGGATGAATACTATGGGAGTAATAGAAAGGGAGGTATTCCGTATATGGACCACAGGAGAGCAAATGGAGACAGAGATTCTAGGAAGGAAGAAAGACAGTATAGAGAGGATGTAGACTATGGAGATCATAAGAAGGGAGTTATTCGGTATATGGATCACAGGAGAGCAGATGGGGACTATGAGGATTACAGGAAAGATGATACTAAGTATAAGGACCGTAGGAGAGCAGATGAGTATAGGAAGACAGATAGTCGCTATGAAGAGGATGAAGACTATGGGGGTTATAGAAAGGGAGGTGTTCAGTATACGGACCACAGGAGAGCAGATGGGGACAGAGATTCTAGGAAGACAGAAAGACAGTATATCAGGGATGTAGACTCTGGGGGCTACAGGAAGTGGGAAGGCCCGAATATGGGCCTGAGGAATTTAAACCAGGACTTTGAGCCCTGTAGGAAACCCAAGAGCTGTGTTACGGATTGTACGAATCTGGCTGGAATCAGTGAAAATTGTGAGGTGTCTAATCTGGGACCAGACATCTGGAGCAGAGAGCCCAGGACTTGGGATGCGGAATACAGTGGCTTTGGGGAGCCAGAGAAAGTGGCCATAAAGCACAGGCAGCTGGATTGGGAGAGTTTGGGAGATGGATACTCAAGGAAACGTATGGGGCATTCAGACTGGAGCCGGACCTGGGAGCACGAGGCCGAGAGAGCAAGTGGTGCAGACTCCTGGCAGCGGAACAGCTGTTTCAGGCGGACAGCCCCCAGTGCCCTGAGGCACTGTGAGTTTGTACGGACCAGGAAGGAAAAGCAAGGTACAAAACAAAATTGGTTGGAAATTAGCTTGGGACACAGTGCGTGTAAGGGATTTTTGCGCTCCTCATCCCAACACCAGAGCTACCAGCGAGACCAGCCCCCTGCCATGAGCTGTAGTAATACATTGCACAGCAGATAGTGCAGTGAGAACAGCCGATGAGTTAATTACATTTTCAAAGTTAGCTTATTACAAATGTTAACCATCACCGCGGGTCAGAATCATTGCCGGAGGCAGAGAGAGGAAGGGACTTTGCCCAGAGTTACTGGGTCAGATTCAGGACTAGGATTAGAAGCTCCCAGCCCCCTGCACAGATTGCTAGGCCACATTTCTGCTTTTCACTTTTTTGGTAGGTAGCAAGCTATGACCCTGCTTTGTCCATCCCTATTAGCCTTTGACTGATTCCTGGCTGGGTTCAGATGGTGATGACTTGTGACTCCCTGGGTATTTAATCTGATAATCTTCCATTTCTATAGTGCTTCACCCTACTAGTTTCCAGGGTGCTTCAGTAACTGTATCTAGGAACCACTCCCCCAACTCTGCCATGCAGCCCTCCCTGGGTGGAACCTGACAGCTATTTAACAGCAGCTCACAGCAATCATGCTATGCAGCAGTTTGAGATAGGAAGGGAAGAAAGATACTGTATCCATTTGGAAATGAAGGGAGGCCAATTACCACCTTGCAGAATTCCACTGGGCAAAGACACCAGGGCTGATCCTCTGACATTTCCCTAAGAGGAGGGATTTTTAATGACCATGAGAGATCAGGGATGTGGTTTTGAATTTCAAAAGATGACACCTAGCAGCCTAGCTGTCCCTGGTAGTGAGCTGTTCACTGATATCAGAGGGAGGAATGCCCCTTGCTTATGGCGGCGCCAACTCCATATTCTGCAGTGCCTAAGCTTTCCCTAGACCAGGGGTAGGCAACCTATGGCACGTGTGCCGAAGGCGGCACGCGAGCTGATTTTCAGTGGCACTCCCCCTGCCCGGGTCCTGGCCACCGGTCCGGGGGGCTCTGCATTTTAATTTACTTTTAAAGTAAGCTTCTTAAACATTTCAGAAACCTTATTTACTTTACATACAACAATAGTTTAGTTATACACCTCTACCTCGATATAACGCTGTCCTCGGGAGCCAAAAAATCTTACCGCGTTATAGGTGAAACCACGTTATATCGAACTTGCTTTAATCCGCCGGAGTGTGCAGCGCCCCCCCCCCCCTCCCGAGCACTGCTTTACACGCGTTATATCCGAATTCGTGTTATATCGGGTCGCGTTATATCGGGGTAGAGGTGTATATTATAGACTTATAGAAAGAGACCTTCTAAAAACATTAAAACGTATTACTGGCACGCGAAACCTTAAATTAGAGTGAATAAATGAAGACTCGGCACATCGCTCCTGAAAGGTTGCCGACCCCTGCCCTAGACGAATCCCATCCAAGTACTGACTGCATAGCTTGTGAGGTTCAAATTCACAGCTGGAGGGTGCAGACTGCATAGCTGTTGAATGGATTGTCCTACTGTTCTTATCTGTTGCTGATTTGGGCACAACAGCCCTTCTGGGGTTTAGTTTCCTGCTTGAGAGCAGGTTAGTGAGTGTGGGTGGGTGGGTGTGCGGAGGGGGGGAGGGGAGGACATAAGAGGGGCACATCTGCTGGGGCGAGAGCTGCCCTCTGGGCTCGGGGATGCAGGGAACTGTGCTTGGTTAGTGAAGCACCCTGTTGGGACTGCAGGGGTGTTTGAGAATCTGTGTTCATATTAATAGCCGTGTTAGTCTGTATCCGCAAAAAGGAATAGGAGTACTTGTGGCACCTTAGATCCTAACAAATTTATTGTAGCATAAGCTTTCGTGGGCTACAGCTGCATCCGATGAAGTGAGCTGTAGCCCACAAAAGCTTATGCTACAATAAATGTGTTAGTCTCTAAGGTGCCACAAGTACTCCTATTCCTTTTTGTGTTCATATTGACAGGTTTCAGAGGGGTCGCCGTGTTAGTCTGTATCAGCAAAAACAACAAGGAGTCCTTGTGGCACCTTAGAGACTAACAAATTTATTTGGGCATAAGCTTTTGTGGGCTAAAACCCACTTGATCAGATGCATATTGTTACATCTTCTGTCAGGGGCTCCTTTCCAGCCATCAGAAAGAGTAGGAACTTGGTCGGAGCTGTCAGGGCTGGAGGCTGCAGCTAGCTACCGGCTTGTGTCCTGTGGAATCTGTTCTCTGGAGGCAGCTGGGAGAGCAGGCTCTGTTGTTTGCATTCCTGAGCTCACAGTTGCCTAGAGCTCTGTGGTTTGCATGGAACCTTCTTGTGCCTGCAGTTTCCCCAGGGCGGGGAAGGCAGGGAGATTACAATGGAGGAGTGTTCAAAGGGCAGCAGCACAACTGATGCTAAATGGGGAGGAGCTGAGGAAAGAACTAACCCAGAGCCTTGGGAGAGCAAGAGCATGGCTAAGCTCTGGAGAATGTGGCTACTGCACTTAGGGAAACTATTGGAGCCCTGCTTCTCCCTTGGAGGTAGCAGCCCCGCTGCGCCTATGCTGGGAAAGTGCTGACCTGTGGGAGTGACGGCAGAGGCTGTAGTGCAGAGAGGGCCTGTGTGCGTTTACTCCCAACAGGGTTAGAAAGAGAGTGGGCAGGTGAAGCTTGGCAGGCACTCACCTAGGAGAAGGAAAACTCTGATTTCAAACAGAGGTGTCAGGCTTGGACAGCCAGCCTGTAAGGCTCAAGTGAGCTGAGTGTTAGACAAGAGAGTGGTAAAAATGCCCAAGCACCAATCTACACTAATACCTGCACTGGGGGTGAATTAGGCCTTTGATTTTTTTCCTAGAGTAAACAAAGTCCAGGGAAGCAGGAACAGCTGAGAGATACCAAGGCGTGAGATGTATTTTAGAGTACTGGTAGCAAACTGGGACTGAGTTTGCAAGGAAGTGTGTACATGCTGATACTCTTCGTCCCAGGGGAGGAGGAATGTGGCTGGAGCCTGGCTTAGGTCTTGTAGCAGTGTTCAGTGGCCCTCTTCTGGCTGAAATTCCATTACCTTGTCGCCCCATCCTGCCTGTCTGGGGACAGTGTTACTTACTGCTGGACTTCTCCCTACTACAGGACATGCAGCTTTGCTAGTGCCTCTGCTGCCCCATCAGATTCCAGCTCCCCCCAAGCTCCTCAGAGCCTACCCACTTTCCCCAAATCCTCCCAAAGTACCTTGCTTCTCATTGGCAGCTGCCTGGCTTGCTTGGTTGGAGGTGGAGCCCATCCCCTTGAACTCCTCTCTGTTCTTTTCTCTTGGTTTACACCATGCCCCTCACTGTGTTGTCTGGGCTTCTTACAATGGGCTACAGTTCCCTACAAACTTCCTCTCTCTTCCCCCTTTCCAGGAGTAGCAGGTGAGGGCCCCACTCTCTTCCTTCTGGAGTGGTTTTTCTGCCCCCTGTTCTCAAAAGGGTGGGTCATGAATTATTCTAGTAGACGATCCGTAGCTCATGACAGTTTTTACACTCCCTGCTGCCTGGGCCTCTGACAACAGAACCCTGTACACTACAGCCTGTCTGTCCTGCCCAGTTGTGGGTTCTCTCCCAGGGCTCTCTCCCTCTGTTGGAAGGGGAATTGCTTCTAAGGGAATTTGTCCCTCAGTCCCTGTCTCTCTTGAATTGAACCTGCTCCCAATAACAGTCAACACTGGTCCTTTTTTCTGAGGCTGCCATCTTATGTTCCAGAATCTTGGCTTTCATTAAAAAGTCTGTAGCCCTTATGGTTGTGAAGCAAACATTCAGAACATGGCCTGAATATAGCTGATTCAGTTCTGCCTCCCTGAGTTTACTGACAGCTTGAAGCAGTAGCAACTGCCCTGTTCAGGGAGATGTCACCAGTCTGGTTGGGCTCTCTCTGCCTGCCACCCACCAGACTGCTAGGAGGGGAATCCAAGCCTCTGGATCCTCCAGTGTATTTAATCTTCCCTGGGTCTCAGCAGGCTGCAGCACTGTTTCCTCCCTTGACCTCTCTGGCATATGTCCTAGTCACTGACTCTGTCTGCTACCCTGTCATGGAAATGGAGTCCCTCAGCTCAACTGCCTTAAGCTCCCAATATCAGTGCTGACCCCCAAGATACCCCAAATAGTTTAACACACCCTCTTCCAGAATCCCACTGAAGGAGTGAACCTTTTGGGTTACATTTTAACTCCCTCTGCGGCCCATTGTAGTTGAGTAGCATAGCACACAGACACTACTCAGAACTCTTAACAAGTTATTGCTCTTTAATAGTGTGATAAATACACAGAGCCATACAAAATAATAAATGCCACACACATTTCCCTGTCTCGGTTTCCTCACCATTCAAGAGCACCATTCCAGGTTCTTCTGCTGCAGTGCATGTCTTGGGTTCTGTTTGGTAACTTTCCACTCCCCCCCTTTCCTTCTTCCCTTTGAGAGGTCAGGTAAAACAGGATTTCCCCTAGAATGCAGTTACTCTTTAGTATAACTATTGATTGGATGTTAAAAGTAAAGTACTGGAGAAGATTGACACCACCTTGCTAGGCCATGGTGGAGAGACATACAGGGGCATTCATGATATGGTAATTTTCATAGCAACAGCTTCACAAGATCATCCAAAATTGATTTTTTTGTTGTTGTTGCAGAAAAAGCAAACATCATCCTGGGATATATTAGCAGGAGTGTTGTAAGCAAGACACAAGAAGTAATTCTTCTGCTCTACACGTGGTGCTGATTAGGCCCCAACTGGAGTATTGTGTCCAGTTCTGGGTGCCACATTTCAGGAAAGATGTGGACAAATTGGAGAAAGTCCAGAGGAGAGCAACAAAAATGATTAGCGGTCTAGAAAACATGACCTGTGAGGGAAGTTTGAAAAAATTGGGTTTGTTTAGTCTGGAGAAGAGAAAAGTGAGAGGGGAACATGATAACAATTTTCAAGTACATAAAAGGTTGTTACAAGGAGGAGGGAGGTAAATTGTTCTTGTTAACCTCTGAGGATAGGAGAAGTAGTAATGGGCTTAAATTGAAGCAAGTGTGGTTTAGGTTGGAGATTAGGAAAAACTTCGTAACTGTCAGGGTGGTTAAGCACTGGAATAAATTGCCTAGGGAAGTTGTGGAATCTCCATCATTGGAGATTTTTAAGAGCAGGTTAGACAAACACCTGTCAGGGATGGTCTAGATCAGGGGTCGGCAACCTTTCAGGAGCGATGTGCCGAGTCTTCATTTATTCACTCTAATTTAAGGTTTCGCGTGCCAGTAATACATTTTAATGTTTTTAGAAGGTCTCTTTCTATAAGTCTATAATATACACCTCTACCCCGATATAACGCGACCCGATATAACACGAATTCGGATATAACGCGTGTAAAGCAGTGCTCGGGAGGGGGGGGGGGGGCTGCACACTCTGGCGGATTAAAGCAAGTTCGATATAACGTGGTTTCACCTATAACGCGGTAAGATTTTTTGGCTCCCGAGGACAGCGTTATATCGAGGTAGAGGTGTATAACTAAACTATTGTTGTATGTAAAGTAAATAAGGTTTCTGAAATGTTTAAGAAGCTTACTTTAAAATTAAATTAAAATGCAGAGCCCCCCGGACCGGTGGCCAGGACCCGGGCAGTGTGAGTGCCAGTGAAAATCAGCTCGCGTGCCGCCTTCGGCACACGTGCCATAGGTTGCCTACCCCTGGTCTAGATAATACTGAGTCCTGCCATGAGTGCAGGGGACTGGACTAGATGACCTCTTGAGGTCCCTTCCAGTCCTACACTTCTGTGATTGAAAATTCATAAGATGTACAGACAGATACTCCAAATCATTAGAGAGGATAACTCAGATGCTTAATGACAATAATTTAAATGTCAACATTGTAAACTATTTCACTGCTGATCAAAGCACTAAAGGGAGGGAGGTTATGTTAATCTGCTATGAGCGATGGCTCAGTGTAGTGTGGTGTGGGAGAGACACTGGTCTGACCCATAGAGCCAGGGGGCAGCTGAGCTCCACAAAGGGGGAATCCAGTCTGCCAAAGAAGAACCCATCCTGCGGAGCTCAGCGGGGGAGCCAAGCCCCAGGAGTTGAGGAGAGTGTCTAAACTTATCAAAGAGATGGTTCAGAGGGGATTTGATCACTGCTCTGGGCCCTGACCCTTGGAAGAGAGATCTCAGAGTTGGGCGGCTTTTCAGCCTTCCTGACAAAGGCATAAGAAGATGCAATATTTGGAAGTTGAAGTTAAACAAATTCAACCTTGAAATAAGATGTGATTTCCTAGCTGTGAGGGTGAATGAACACTGGAACAGCTTACCAGGGAGAAGGTGCACTCACCACCAGTGGGGTCTTTAAAGCATGATTAGATATCTTTTTAAAAGATATGCTTTAATCGAGTTTCTGAGAGAAATTCTATGGCCTGTGTGTTCTGGTGGGATGGGGGTCTGGCTGGCCTTGGAGTCTGTGAATCCCCCTGACCATTCCTTGAGGGTCTACCGAGAGAACAGGAGTTCTGCATTCTCCTCAATGTGATCATAACACTTGCAGCTCTGCACTGTGATAATGACTATTGTAGAAATGTAGGGCTGGAAGGGACCTCAAGAAGTCATCAAGTCCAGCCCCCTGAGCTGAAGCAGGCCCAAGTAAACCTACACCATCCCTGAAAGGTGTTTGTCCAACCTGTTCTTAGAAACCTCCAAATATGCGGATTCCACAACCTCCCTTAGGATCCTGTTCCAGAGCTTAACTACCCTGGTAGTTAGAAAGTTTTTCCCAATATCTAACTTAAATCTCCCTTACTGCAGATTAAGCCCATACTTTCTTGTCCTACCTTCAGTGGGCCTGGAGAATAATTTATCACAGTCCTTTTTATAACGGCTCTTAACATATTTGAAGACTATCATCACACTCTCCCTCAGTCTTATTTCATCAAAACTAAACATGCCCAGTTTTTTTTACCCTTTCCTTATAGTTCAGGTTTTCTAAATCTTTTATCATTTTTGTTGCTCCCCTCTGGACTTTCTCCAGTTTGTCCACATCAATTTGTGTTCCACTCCAACCCCCAGATCCTTTTCAGCAGTACTGCCACCTACCCGGTTATTCCCCATTTTGTGGTTGTGAATTTGATTTTTCCTTCTTCAGTGAAGTGCTTTACGCTTGTCCTTATTGAATTTTATCTTGTTGATTTCAGACCAATTCTCCAATTTGTCAAACCCTCCCATTTTAATTCTGTCCTCCAGAGTGCTTGCAACCCTGCCCAGTTTGGTGTCACCTTCAGATTTGATAAGCAAATTCTCCACTCCGTTATCTATGTCATTAATGAAAATATTGAATAGTACCTGACCAAGACTGACCCCTGTGGCACCTCACTAGATACACCCTCCCAGTTTAACAGTGAACCATTGATAACTACTCTTTGGGTATGGTCTTTTAACCAATTGTTCACCCACTTTATAGTAATTTAATGTAGACCACATTTAGAATCACAGAATATCAGGGTTGGAAGGGACCTCAGGAGGTCATCTAGTCCAACCCCCTGCTCAAAGCAGGACCTAATCCCAACTAAATCATCCCAGCCAGGGTTTTGTTAAGCCTGACCTTAAAAACCTCTAAGGAAGGAGATTCCACCACCTCCCTAGGTAACCCATTCCAGTGCTTCACCACCCTCCTAGTGAAAAAGTTTTTCCTAATATCCAATCTAAACCTCCCCCACTGCAACTTGAGACCATTACTCCTTGTTCTGTCATCTGGTACCACTGTGAACAGTCTAGATCCATCCTCTTTGGAACCCCCTTTCAGGTAGTTGAAAGCAGCTATCAAATCCCCCCTCATTCTTCTCTTCTGCAGACTAAACAATCCCAGTTCCCTCAGCCTCTCCTCATAACTCATGTGCTCCAGCCCCCTAATCATTTTTGTTGCCCTCCGCTGGACTCTTTCCAATTTTTCCACATCCTTCTTGTAGTGTGGGGCCCAAAACTGGACACAGTACTCCAGGTGAGGCCTCACCAATGTCGAATAGAGGGGAACGATCACGTCCCTCGATCTGCTGGCAATGCCCCTACTTATACAGCCCAAAATGCCGTTAGCCTTCTTGGCAACAAGGGCACACTGTTGACTCATATCCAGCTTCTCGTCCACCGTAACCCCTAGGTCCTTTTCTGCAGAACTGCTGCCTAGCCACTCGGTCCCTAGTCTGTAACAGTGCATGGGATTCTTCCGTCCTAAGTGCAGGACTCTGCACTTGTCCTTGTTGAACCTCATCAGGTTTCTTTTGGCCCAATCCTCTAATTTGTCTAGGTCCCTCTGTATCCTATCCCTACCCTCCAGCGTATCTACCACTCCTCCCAGTTTAGTGTCATCTGCAAATTTGCTGAGAGTGCAGTCCACGCCATCCTCCAGATCATTAATGAAGATATTGAACAAAACCGGCCCCAGGACCGACCCTTGGGGCACTCCGCTTGAAACCGGCTGCCAACTAGACATGGAGCCGTTGATCACTACCCGTTGAGCCCGACGATCTAGCCAGCTTTCTATCCACCTTATAGTCCATTCATCCAGCCCATACTTCTTTAACTTGCCAGCAAGAATACTGTGGGAGACCGTATCAAAAGCTTTGCTAAAGTCAAGGAATAACACATCCACTGCTTTCCCCTCATCCACAGACCCAGTTATCTCCTCATAGAAGGCACTAAGGTTAGTCAGGCATGACTTGCCCTTGATGAATCCATGCTGACTGTTCCTGATCACTTTCCTCTCCTCTAAGTGCTTCAGAATTGATTCCTTGAGGACCTGCTCCATGATTTTTCCAGGGACTGAGGTGAGGCTGACTGGCCTGTAGTTCCCCGGATCCTCCTCCTTCTCTTTTTTAAAGATGGGCACTACATTAGCCTTTTCCCAGTCATCCAGGACCTCCCCCAATCGCCATGAGTTTTCAAAGATAATGGCCAATGGCTCTGCAATCACATCCGCCAATTCCTTTAGCACCCTCGGATGCAGCGCATTTGGCCCCATGGACTTGTGCTTGTCCAGTTTTTCTAAATAGTCCCGAACCACTTCTTTCTCCACAGAGGACTGGTCACCTTCTCCCCATACTGTGCTGCCCAGTGCAGCAGTCTGGGAGCTGACCTTGTTTGTGAAGACAGAGGCAAAAAAATCATTGAGTACATTAGCTTTTTCCACATCCTCGGTCACTGGGTTGCTTATGAGCATGTCATGTGGGCTGTCAAAAGCCTTACTGAAATCAAGAAATATCACATCTACTGCTTCCCCCTAGCCACTAGCCCAGTAACTCTGTCAAAGAAGGAAATTAGGTTGATTTGGCATGATTTGTTCTTGACAAATCCATGCTGGCTAGTCCTTATCACCTTATTATCTTTTAGGGCTTACAAAGTGATTATTTAATAACAATCATTATAAGCTATGATAATTATTATAAACTATAATAAAATCCCATGCTTCATGTCATTAACTGGTTAACCGCAGGGATCAGGAAGAAGTTTTTCCCCCTGATACACTCAGTTCTCCTCACCTCTGAAGCTCCAGAGATTGGCCACAGCCGGAGGCAGGACCCGAATGGGGTGGATCAGTGGTGTGACTTGGTACAGAGAATCCTTTGTTTTAGGAGGTTGGCTGGTGTATCTTGCTCACCTGCTCAGCGTCAATCTGTTCACCAGATTTGGGTTTGGGAAAGACTTTTTACCCCTGTCAGACTGGCAGGGTTCTTGGGGGTTTTCCTCCGTTGCATGTGCATTGATTGCCTGCTAGGATCATCTGGGCATACTTCATCCAATCAGTTCCCTGCCGTCGCAAGTGTCTTGGGCACTGATATTGCCTTGGTCTTTCCTGGTCTCCAACTGTGGCCACATAACAGTTGAGTCTCTTGAGGACTGAAATGCTTTAATCTAATTAAAGTATTTGGGCTTAATATAAGGGTATCTGCGTGAAAATGAATTGCCAGTGAGATATAGGAAATCAGACTAGATGATCTAATGGTTCCTTCTGCCCTTAGACTCCATAAATCTATGAAACCCCACTGCAGGGTAGCCAAGCCCACAGATTATAGTAAAGCATCCCTGCCCTTGGAGCACATCTTCACTGTCCGCTGAGTGGTGTCTCGTTCTAGCATCTTGAGTGATGGAGCCTGGAAGAATCATAGAATCGTAGGACTGGAAGGGATCTCGAGCGGTCGTCTAGTCCAGTCCCTGCACTCAAGGCAGACTACCCTGCTGTTTTATTCCAGTTTGACCCCTGCCTCCTTCCATCAGGACACTGGTTTTCTTGAATGGGGAATTGAGACAACGTGGCAATGTCCCAGTACACTATATCTCTAACCTGGCTGGCTCTGGCTCTCCCCCTCATCCTCGCACACCCACACGAGGAGTGCTCTTTGGTTGGCAGACCCTAGAGTTGCTGGCACCATTACATAAAATAGATTAGCCCATTGGCCACATGGCAAGTCATCACACATTCTACAGTAAATTGTGTACCACTCCCTGAGCAAACAGCTTGATGCCTTCTCCCCATACCTGGCTGCTGGCTCAAGGGCTGCACCTCTCCAAGAACTGAGCTCACCCTTCTGGTTTATGTCCCATCCCTTAAGTCACTGGACTCTGGTTTGTGTGGTTGAATTTACTGCCTCAGACCAAAGCTCCCTTTAACAGAGCCCTTCTCTGCCATGTGCCTTACCAGCTAGTCCTTGGGACATCAATTTTTTAAAATTCCAGAGCTGGAAGGCAACTCTTGGGTCCCATCCAGTCCCTCTCTCAAGAGCCACTGGAGTACAGTTCTGTACTGTGCTGTTTACTAATGTTTCATCCCTATCGGTGGGGTTTCCACCCCATCCTGTGGGAGACCTGTGCCCCAACCAGCTCCATCCCCTGGCAGAGAGTTTAGCCTGACACTCGGCCTAAGTTTTCTCTCTTTTCTTTCACCACCTCCTTCTTAGTCTATACCCCTGGTATCTATCACCTGAAATAACTCCTCCCTTCGTGGTGTTTATACAACAGATATTTGCAGACTGTTATTTCCCTCCATGCTCATCACTTGCCTGGGCCGTATTCAATATGGAGCTGGATTCACCCCACAAATTATGGGTGTAGCTCCCATTGCCTTCAGAGGGAGTTGGGGGTTTGTACCTGCTGAGCAAGGACTGAACGTGGCTTACAGTACTGAGCTGTTCTCATCTTTCTCTCTGCCCCCCGATCATCGTTGCTGCTCTTCTTGGGTCTCCCTCCAGTTTGTCTCTCTGTCCATCTATCGCTCTAACCCATCTCAGCATCGTGGTGGTATCCAACTGCCTCTCTTTGTCTGGGGAGCTGAGTTTGTCAGCATCTTTCTGGTAACGAGGTGCCCAGAAATGAAAGCAGGTTCCCATGTGCAGTTACGCTGAATCTGAAGCAAGAGGAACTGTCCCCACCCTATTGCCTAATATAATGCCCTTATGCTGAGGGGAGCCTAGATTAAAAGATTCATAGATTTATGGCCATAAGGGACAACTAGAACATCTAGTCTAACCTCCTATATAACAAATACCCAAAAATTTCACCCAGTGACCCAGTGTTGAGCCCAATAATTTGTGTTTGACTACAATATCTTCCAGAAAGGCATCCAGTCTGGATCTGAAACATCAAGAGATGGAGAATCCACCACTTCCCTTGGTGGTTGGTTCCAATGGTTAATCACCCCAAATTGCTAAAAATGTGTGCCTGAGTTCAGACTCATTCCTGGAGCCCCAAGGTCGCTGGCTGAAACTCAGTCTGGGAAAATGGAGAGATTGCTTCTAGGAGATAGAAAACTTTTGGAGTATCCTGCTTGTTTGCTTCCAGCCCTCTGCAATGAGGTCTGCCACAATCAGGTTGATAAGGTTCACTACTTGAGGGCTCATCTGGGAGCTAGGCCCAGCCAGATATCAGTTTTGGTCAGAAGTGGCGTCTTGACTCCTAGCCTGCGTGAGTAATGCACTTTATTTGGGGCACCCTGAAACCACTCATGAGATGCAGCTATTGCAGAATGTGGCCACATGACCGCTTAAGGGCCTTTGCCCATCAGAGTTAGTGACATTGGCTCGTCTTCAATTGCATTGACTGTGCTCCAAGGCACTGAACAGCATAGGGCTAGCCTATCGCTCTGTCCTTCTGCAACCTCTGAACTCAGCAGAGCTGGGTCTGCTCACCCTCTCTAGGTGGAGTGGCTGAGAGGCGGGAATCCTCATTCGCTGGCCGAGGACGCTCTCCTCCTTCCTATAGCTGGGCATTGTGCAAGGGAGAATCCAGACTCTTCTCTTCCCTTTTCCTGTTTGTTGAGGGGCAGCTTTTGGTTCTGTAAAGTTATTCGGCTCCTGCTTTTTCTTCAATTCAGGAGGTGCCCTTCTATGCGGAGGTGTTTAGTTACCATTTGGTGAGCTGTCCCTTGGCTGAGCTGTTTAAGGCCATGTCTACGCTACAGCTTATGTTGGCAGAACTTATATCGCTCAGGGGTGTGAATACCCCATATTGGTAAGGGCTGGTCTGTGCTAATACTGTAAGTCAGTCTAAGTTAAGCTAGTTCAGTTATGTAACTGAAGTCGATGTAACCTAGGTCGATTTACAGCGGTGTCTACACCATGCGATGTCAATGGGAGACGCTCTCCATTGACATAGCTGTTCAGACATCTATGGAAGATGCTCTTCCATCAACTTAGCGTGTCTTCACCAGACCCTCTAAATCAACACCGCTGCATTGATTGCAGCCGTGCCGATTTAGCCGGTAGTGTAGACGTGGCCTAAGTTACACTGACCTAAGCGCCGGCGTGGACAGCGCTGTGTTGGCAGAGTTCTCACCAACATAGCTACTGCCACTCACGGCGGCTGGAGTAGTTAAGCTGGCGGGAGAACTGTCACCCGTCGGCTTAGGGAGGCTACACTCGAGAGCTTACAGTGGCACAGCTGCATTGGTGCAACCGTGCTGCGGTAAGCTCTTGAGTGTAGTAACATGGCTTAAAGCAGAAATACAGGCAAATTCTGTGTCTCATCCCAACAGCATTTCTTCCCTTATCTGGGGCATCAGTTCCATGGGAGAACACAGCTCATTAGAGGGCTGGGCAGGGACCTGGAGAATTCTTTTAGGCTATGACAGCAATTACCTTGAATGACTGTTACATCGTTGCTGGTTATTCATGAGTGACCTCTCTGCACGTTCCTGAGGGACACACCTGCTCCTCCTGGATCCCAGAACAACACCTGTTGTTGGATCCTGGGAAGAGGGGCGGGTTGGGGGGAACAACTGTGGAGCAGCTTCAATGGGATCTATATATATGTATGTTAGTGAAAAGTAGGGAGCACGGAGCAGCGGTTACTGAGTCCCTGTGGAGCTTCTGTTCAGCCCCACGGCAGCTTTGCAGTAGGGGAATATGTTCCCTAAACAGCCTAATGCCAGCTCTCCTTTGTACTTGGTTGCAGTTTAGTTAGGAGTTGTAGATTCTGCCCCAGGAAAGCTGAACTCCTGGTTTGAAGTCTCAGGCTGGCTTCTGGACCAGCCCAATCCAGAGTCAGATTCTGTGTTCAGGGGATCCCAGAGGCAGTGGAGAAACTGCAGCCAGGACAGATTCCAGACAAGGAGTCAGGTTCTAAGGGCTGTGAGCAGGGAGCCGCATTCTGGGTGCCTCAGGACTAGGATTTTCCCTGGTGCTGAAGGGAGTCTCTGGGCATTGAGCTCTCAGCGTTGCCAGTGGCTCTGAGGCATGGACATGAGCTGGGGACATCCCAGCGGCACCACCAGGAATGCAAGTCCTGGAGGCATCTATTCCTGAGCGACAGGGCGTGGTCAGAGATTGGCCTCAAGTGGAGATGGTGTGAGCTCCAGCTCTGTAAAGTGCTGGCAAGATGCTGTGTGGGATGAACTTGGGCTGCCTATTGGGGAAGGAGGCATAGACCCCCCCCCGGAGCTGGCTGCTCCAGCTTTCCCCAAAAAAATTAGCCACCGTTGTTAGCACTGATTCAGCCCCACTAATGTGAGCACTGAGTGCAAACAGGGCTACAGGCAGTTGCCAGCATTTTTACCACCATATCATCTAACCCTGCCAGAGCACAGCTTGACGTCAAGGCGGAGCTGATCCTGCCTTAGCAGTGGTGGGAAAGTTGGGGAAGGAAGATGAGCAGAGATAAAGCCTTTGATACCATCCAAAATGAACTTACCGCAGGGTGCAGGCCTGCTTACAAGGGACTGTCAGGGTGTCCAGTCACCTGTGCAGAGATCCAGCACAATGGCATGAGTGCATCGGAACATTTTTATCATCATCGTTTTCTGTTGGAAAATTTTTCATGAAATCGTATTGATTTCTATGAAACTTCTTGCTAAATGAAAATTCTGAGTTATGACTAGTTCTAGCACAGAATCACCTTGTGTTGCAATGTGGGGCTTGGCATGGGTGGTGTGTGGCTCCAGCATTTGGGGAGGCTGGCACGAGCACCAGAAGCTCCCCTGGCGCCTGGACCGTGGCTCCCCTCTGAGGCCTGCCCCTGCTTGGCCTCTTCCACCCCCACCCCCCCCGAGGCCCTGCCCACGCCCCGCCCACATTCTGCCCCAAATCCCACTCCCACTCGGTCCCTGAATGTTACTGAGAGAAGCCATTGGAACTGGTGGGAGACTTTTTAGCTGAGCAGCAGCAATAAACCCCAACAGTGTGGAGTAGGAAACTGTGCCCAAAACTCCATCCCATACAGAGCTTGGAAGTGGGAGAGAAAGGGAGCCCACAGGAAGAAATGCCCCTGAATGAGGGAATCAGTCTGGGGCCCAGGGAAAGGATGGGGATGCAGGCTTTGTGGCTGCCTGGCCTGTGCTGCCCCTTTAAGAGCAGGCGGAGGGCAAGTTGCTGGGACCCCGGAATCTGCATGGATAAAATGTCTCAGAATTTGCCTGAGAATGAGGAGGCTGGACTGCTGGGGAGCATCAGGTGGGACAGAAAATCAGGAAGCAGGCAGCTGCCAAGGAAGGGCACAGACAGGGAGGCAGGAGCCCATCCGCATGCTCACCTGCAGACACTGTGCCGGCTGTGTGTGTGTGTTCCGCTTGATCTACCTGGATGTGTCTGTCTAGCCACCTATCCTGCCTGCTCTGTCTGTCCATTCAATTCAGTGTGCTTTATTGGGGTGACGCAATAAATGTGCTGCTGGCATGTATCAGAGGCAGACCCCGTGGCTCTGTTAGCAGGTCTGGTCTGCCAGGACAAGGCTTCACATTGTGTCTGGCTTTGAGCCCTGACCATTCCTGCTCTGTAGTGCAATGCCATCTGTCCATCTCGCCCATGTGTGCATCTGTCTATCCCACTTTCCTGTGTGTGTCCGTCTGCACTGTTCTGCCTAGGGGTGTGTCTGTCCTGCTGTGCATGTGTATATGTCTTCCTGTCCTGCTCTGCCGCTGTGTGTCTGTCCTCCTCTGAGTGTGTGTATGTGTCTCCCACGCTCTGTCCATTTATGTTTCTGTCTGTTCTGCTGTGTCTGTCTGTCTGTCTGTCTCCCCCGCTCTGCTCGTGTTTGTGCATTCCCTCTGATGCTTAGCAGAGGGAGACGCTGGGCAGGGACCCTGGACCCTGTCTGTGCATTCGGACCCCAAGGATGAGGGGGATGCGAGTGGCTGCATCTGCTCAGGCCCAACGCTCGTCATGGCCAGTCCAGCAAGCAAAGACTGAGCCTGGCCTGGCCTGGCCTGTTATCTTTGGTGTGCCAGCATGGGAACATTTGGCATCTAGGATCCAGGAGGTTGGTTGTGTGGACCGTGGCACTTCCTTGGGAGCTGATGCCAGAGCCTGCAGACCTCACACAGGGCACTTGGAGGCCATTCCTGGGTGTGGCGTGTGGGCCCCACTCTCTGGAAAGAGCAAAGGGAAAATGATGGAGACAAAATGCCATGCTCTGGGGAGCTTGCCTGTCCATGGAGGGCTCTGGTACTCACTCCCAGTTGCCTGGGGCAGGAACTCCAGCTCCAGGCTTTGGCACCTGCCGGCTCCATTGTGGCTGCTGGAGTCATTCTCAGCTATTCAAATGTTAATGCCCTGAGCTGGAGAATAGAAGCTCTGTTCCCACAGCGAGGGGCAGGGCAGGAGAGAGGAGAGCCAGGGGCTCCCAGCCATGCCCTGCACCCCAGCAGGTAGGTAGCTCTGCAGTGGTTCCTCTCTGGGATCCCGCTGCTGGGCACTGCCCCAATCCTCATCCAAAAGGGAACAAGGAGGAAAGGGGCCCATCCTTGGTGGGGGAGGGGAAGCAGGTGGGCTGCTTAGTTCAGCAGGGATCAGTGGAGGGACAGGCTGGGGGGAGGGACACGACAGTCAGCTCTGCAGGGATTGTTCCCAGGGTCCCATTCTGCACAAGAAGGGACAGCCCAAGTCCCTGCCTATTTTCTTTGTGTGTATGCCAGAGGGGGTTTAATTTTCTGCTCCCCTTTGCCTGGAGCTTGTAGTTTTAACAGCCAGTGTTTCCTAGCTCATTAGCATTTACTGTCAGCCCATTTTGGATCCGAACCCCACTCGCAGGGCCTGACCCTCCAGCAGGGCCTGACAATGTCTCCAATCTCCCAATCCGGCCAGACTAGGTGATTGGCCACTGGTCTAGGTGTATGTTTGAAAGGTGCAGCCCAGGCCGTTCCCCGGGGGTTCAGGAGCTAGAACATGGTGGGGCTGGGAGAGATCTGTGCAGCAAAGCGTGCTCACCTGTCGTGCCTGCCGCCAGAGTCAGCAGGGAAGTGGTTCACATTGGCACTATATTCCAAGGTGGGCTTCAGCATTTCCCGTCCCTCTCAGGCTGAAGTGAATAGACTCCTGGCTGCAGCCTCCCTTTGGAGGTGAGCTGTGGACTGTGACTGTCTCTGTCCACACAGCACCAGTTGAATGAGGCCCCAGCGGTCTCCTGGTCTCCTGCAATACAAATAACCGTAATATGGGGCGGGAGCAGCAGCACTCAGGGCAGCCGGTGGGGTCAGACCTGGAGCCCTCAGGATTCCTGGACTCGTGGCAGGACATGCCAGCGTGCCAGGGTCTGTCCTTGACAGGCTGGAGCTTGAGGGCAGGGCATTCCTGCTGGCCAAGGCCCTCGCCATTCAGAGTGGTTCAGCTGCCCTGGGACTTGGGGAGATTTATGCACTTGGCGGGGTTCGGGCAATGCGTGTGCCTTGTTCATGTCACAGGCCCATGGAGGATGCAGGCGTCAAAGGGGGCTTGGCCATCGGCTGTCAGTCCCTGGAGCTGACCTTGTCTGTTTCTTTCAGAAATGACCCTCCTTTCCTCGCAGACTGTGTCCCTGGAGGCAGCATCGGGCACAGCTGCCACTGAGAAGCAAAGGATGCTGGAGAAGAGGTCGAAGGTCATTGAGGAACTCCTTCACACAGAACGGGATTATATCCGAGACCTCGAGATGTGTGTGGAGCAGATCATGGTGCCTCTGCAGCAGGCGCAGGTGGGGAGCCTAAGGCAGGAGGCAGTGGGACAAGAACAGCCAGACAGGATCAGATCAGGGGTCCATTGAGTCCGGTTCCTGTCTCTGACAGTGACCACGGCTGGCTGGTTCAGTGCATGGACCCCTTAGTGGCAACTGTGGAATCTCCTGCTCATGGTGGGACGTTTCGCTCTAACTTGTGTCATTTAGTGTTTGGTTTAATTTTTGTTGTGGCTTATGTGACTCGGACCATTATCATTGTCCATAGAAATGTCCATGGGTGAGGTTGCTGGTGGGGAGATAGGGAATGCGAGGCGCAGGCTGCAGTGGGTAGATGGGGGGTGCGAGGCGGAGGTTGCTGTGGGGGGATGGGAGGTGCGAGGCAGAGGTTGCTGTGGGGGGGATGGGAGGGGCGAGGC
>QXTE01000232.1:384332-405852 GCA_003942145.1 Platysternon megacephalum
TGGGGGGTGCGAGGCAGAGGTTGCTGGGGGGGATGAGGGGTGCGAGGCAGAGGTTGCTGTGGGGGGATGGGGAGTGCGAGGCGGAGGTTGCTGTGGGGGGATGGGGGGTGTGAGGCGCAGGCTGCTCTGGGTGGATGGGGAGTGCGAGGCAGAGGTTGCTGTGGGGGGATGGGGGGTGCGAGGCAGAGGTTGCTCTGGGTGGATGGGGGGTGCAAGGCGGAGGTTGCTGTAGGTTTATGACACTAAACTGGGAGGAGTGGTAGATACGCTGGAGGGTAGGGATAGGATACAGAGGGACCTAGACAAATTAGAGGATTGGGCCAAAAGAAACCTGATGAGGTTCAACAAGGAGAAGTGCAGAGTCCTGCACTTAAGACGGAAGAATCCCATGAAGTGCTACAGACTAGGGACTGAATGGCTAGGCAGCAGTTCTGCAGAAAAGGACCTAGGGGTTACAGTGGACGAGAAGCTGGATATGAGTCGACAGTGTGCCCTTGTTGCCAGAAGGCTAACGGCATTTTGGGCTGTGTAAGTAGGGGCATTGCCAGCAGATCGAGGGACGTGATCATTCCCCTCTATTCGACATTGGTGAGGCCTCATCTGGAGTACTGTGTCCAGTTTTGGGCCCCACAGTACAAGAAGGATGTGGAAAAATTGGAAAGAGTCCAGCGGAGGGCAACAAAAATGATTAAGGGGCTGGAGCACATGAGTTATGAGGAGAGGCTGAGGGAACTGGGATTGTTTAGTCTGCAGAAGAGGAGAATGAGGGGGGATTTGATAGCTGCTTTCAACTACCTGAAGGGGGGTTCCAAAGAGGATGGAGCTCGGCTGTTCTCAGTGGGGGCAGATGACAGAACAAGGAGTAATGTCTCAAGTTGCAGTGGGGGAGGTTTAGGTTGGATATTAGGAAAACCTTTTTTCACTAGGAGGGTGGTGAAGCACTGGAATGGGTTACCTAGGGAGGTGGTGGAATCTCCATCCTTAGAGGTTTTTAAGGTCAGGCTTGACAAAGCCCTGGCTGGGATGATTTAGTTGGGATTAGGTCCTGCTTTGAGCAGGGGGTTGGACTAGATACCTCCTGAAGTCCCTTCCAACCCTGATATTCTATGATTCTGTGATGAGGATGTGAGGCACAGGCTGCTGTGGGTGGATAGGGGGGTGCGAGGCAGGTTGCTGCGGGGGACGGGGGTGCGAGGCAGAGGTTGCTGCGGGGGATGGGGGTGCGAGGCAGAGGTTGCTGCGGGGGACGGGGGTGCGAGGCAGGTTGCTGCGGGGGACGGGGGTGCGAGGCAGAGGTTGCTGTGGGGGGGATGGGAGGTGCGAGGCAGAGGTTGCTGTGGGGGGATGGGGGGTGCGAGGCAGAGGTTGCTGTGGGGGGATGGGGGGTGCGAGGCAGAGGTTGCTGCGGGGGACGGGGGTGCGAGGCAGAGGTTGCTGTGGGGTATATGGGGTGCGAGGCAGAGGTTGCTGGTGCGGGGCATGGGTGAGGTCGCTGCGGGCCCTGGCCTTGAGTGTTTCTCCCACCTGGACGCTTCTCTTCCTGTCTTTGCAGGTGCAGAGTGTGGACTTTGAGGGGCTCTTTGGAAATATTCAGATGGTGATTAGCTTCTCCAAGCAGCTGCTGGGCGCCCTGGAGGCTGGGGATGCTGTTGGTATGGATTCTGTTATTACTTCTCCCAAGCCAGGCAGGCCCTTAGGGGCCGGGGGGGAGTGGGGGGGAGAGCTGTTTCAGTGGGAAGGTGCGGTCTCAGCTCATCTGCTGCCTCCCTGCCTTGGGCCAGGCCAGCCCTGAGCCCTGCTGCTTGTTCTCCAGGGCTTTGTCCCATGCTCCATGACTCCAGTAAGGAGGCTTCCCCTGGGAGATCGTTCCATACCTGCTGGGTCTGTGCACTGGGACATTCAGATCCCTCCAACCCCCCCTGGAGGCTCACTGCGTCCTGGGTCTCACTGGAAATTCCCTGGCGCGCTTCACGCTGTTCCCACTCTATTCCCTCCCCCTCTCCGTGGCTGGGCTCGCTCTGCCCCAGTGCTCTCCTCCACTCATGCCAAGGGTGCAGCTCCCCAGACTCTCTCTTGCTCCCCTCCATGGGCTCGGCTGGTCAGGGATCCTGCCATTGGGGGTCTCTGGCATTAGGCTCCTTTGGTTTTTCTCCAGGTTTTTCTTGACTAGGATAAAAGATATTTTGAGGCATTAGTGAGCATGTTCTAACTCGTTTGAAATCCCCTTGGCAGCAGCTCGCCCAACACCACGTGCTAACTGGCAACTTGCCTCATGAGAGCGCCCACAGGGATACCTCCTACCACCTCCTTTCTGTCCTAGTCGTGGCAAACCCTCAGGGCTGCTCAGTTTCTCTCTCCCCCCACCACCACCACCATGCACAGTGGGCACCTCAGGGGCATGATTCCCTCCTGGGCTTTGTGCATCCTGTGTGGTTGACGCATGTCTCGGGGTTATTCTCTGCCCCAGAGGCAGCTTCTCTGCAACTAGTGACCCTTTGATCCTGCTGTCACCTGCCGGAACTGGGCTCTCTGCTCTCTCCTTTGAACTCCCAGGAGCTCAGCTCTTTTCGGTTTGCTGGGTCCCACCTGTGACAAACGAGTTGCCCTGGGGTTGGAGAGAGGGGCGGGATGGCGGGGGTGGGAGTATGAGGGTCCTGTGGAGCCTAGAGCGGTTGGGAGGAGGAAGTGCCCAGTGAGGTGCCGACATCTGCTGGGGACTCAGCTGGTAAACGCCAGAGGGATTAGGGGGACCTCCAGAGCGATAGAAGTACTGTACGTTGGTAGTGCAGTCAGCACAGTGGCATGCAAAGCTCAGCTTGAGTACGTGTCTGTTAATGTGTGTGCAAAGACAGTCTGAACTGCCCTGGACACCATGGCTTTCTGAACATGCCAGACCCACTGAGGAGAGATGCAGGAGTCAGAGCTATTATCTCACCATGCTATTGACCTCTGCCTCCACTGTGCCATGAGCCAGCCTCAATCCCTGCTTCTTCGTCCATGCTGACTCCCTGGCCTCCCCACTGGTGTGTGAAAACCCTGTCCACATCCATAAAGCCAGTCCCTTATCCTCCTTGGGTCCGTCCTTTGCACTCACCTGTGCTGTGATACCCGCAGAGCACAGCCAGGGATAATAGCCAGGCGGGTGGGGAGCTGAGTCTGCTGCTCACTATGCAAAGTGAACTGGTCTCACTGTTCACCTTGTCTTCCTGCCCACCCCCATGTGTCTGCTTCTGCTGCTGTTGTGTCTTGTTGTAACTCAGGTTGTGGGCTCTGGGGCAGGGACTGTCTTTTTGTTCCTGGCACAAGGAGGCCACAGTTGTAGCGGGGCCTTCGGGCACTGCCCTAATACACGTAATAAGTAATGAGTTGGCATGGGGTGCTCAGTGACGGCGGCTGCACAGGGACGGTAGCGGGCGGAAAAGCAGGAGGATGTACAGGTGCATTAAGAATGATTGGAAAGTAACCTGGGTGCTCTGATATTGCCGTCCTCTCAAGCAACGTGTGTGCAGGGGGAGTGGACAGCTCTGGGCATCTCGCCAGGACAGAAATAGAGATTGTAAAGGCACCAGTGCTGGGCAGAGCTCAGGGTGGGCAGGAGCCACTGAGCAGCCTTGGTCATTCTCCGCAGGGCCAGCATTCCTGGCGCACCAGGCAGGGCTGGAAGAGGTGTACAAAGTGTATTGCCAGAACCATGAGGAGGCTATTGCACTGCTTGAGGCCTACGAGAAGGACGAGAGGATCCAGAAACACCTGCTGAACTCCCTGGAGAGCCTCAGGTGATTGCCTTCCCCACTCCGCATACTGGCCAGGAGTCTGGGCCGCCTCCTTCCCCTCTCTGCCCCTCGTCCTGAGCATGCTGAGACAGGAGCCTGCCTTCCTGCCCCTTTTGCAGACTCTCTCTCTATCCCTACAAGAATACCCGGGACTGTCTTGGTGTCCAGGTCCCTTTGGTCTCTGAGGCCTTAGCAGAAGAGAAGAGACAACAGTAGAAAAGGCCCCCTGGCCTGAATGTCTCATCTCCCCCTCCCACCCCAGGCAGGATACCTGCAGGGCCCCTCCTGGGTTACAGAGAGCAGCACATCTCTGGGGTGAAGATTCCTGAGCCTTCGGTCCTGCCTGGTCAGTGGCATGATGGCGCTGGCTTCCTTGCCTGGCTGACATTCTCAGCTGCTTGGCTCAGGGTCACAAAAGGCTAATCCCCCTGAAGCCAGCAGCTTCAGTCTCTGGGCTCTGGGACAGAGCAGGCAGCTGCTTCCCAGTGTCACTGCAGGGCAGAGGTGCTGGCTGCTGGAGCCCGCCCCTGATCGTCCCATTAACTAGCTTCCTTTCTTTGCTTTTCCACCCTCTGCGGCCCTGCAGGAGCCTGTACAGTGAGTGGTAAGTGCCTCCTTCCCATTACTCACTGCATGCCTGTCAGTCTGTCTCAGCCCTGCCACCCATCCCCACAACTAACATCCTCCTTCCCTAGGCTGTGTGCGTGCCTGCGGAAACCTAATGGTGCTGCATGGAGCCTGTGAATGCAGAAGCCTGGGGCTGGGTTTGGTGGGTCCGTGGCTGGGCTGGGCAGAGGAGGGAAGGGTAAAGGGTGTCTGTGCAGGAGTGTGACAGAGCAATGGAGAGGCCATGTCCAGTGTAGACAGTTCATATAGAATCAGTCTGTACAGAGTTTAGGTTAGGGTCTGGGCTCTGGGGCACACAGCCAGGATAGTGGGATGGAGGGTGCGAGGCTGATGGGTTGGTGAGATTGATGGCAGGCAGGATTGTGGTAAAAAGAAGGGCGCGGCGGTGCACTAGGTCCTGGCAGTTTGAGGCTGATGTGGATTGCAGGGTGTGAGTTTGCGGCAGGTTTGAGATGGGGGTTGAGGCTGGGAAGCTTTGAGGACATAAGGGTGCAGTGAGTTACTGAGATTCAGTAGCTTTGGGGGGATATGTGCAGTGGGTTTGGGGGGCGGGGCAGGCACTGTTCTGTGGAGCTGGATTGAAGTTTGATGCATCTCGTTCCTCCTGACTGCCAAGGGGCTGCACAAACTACATCAACCTGGGCTCCTTCCTCATCAAGCCTGTGCAGAGGGTGATGCGATACCCACTGCTGCTGATGGAGCTGCTGAGCGCCACACCTGAGTCACACCCTGACAAGGCGCCACTCACCACTGCAGTCCTTGTAGTCAAAGAGATCAACGTCAACATCAACGAGTACAAACGTCGCAAGGACCTGGGTGAGCCAGCCTGGCAGAGCCGGGATGGGGAGGCACCTGCAGCGCAGCTGGGCACGGGGACAGGGAGGCAGCAGGGGAGATGCGGCAGCTGGGCTGGGAAGGCAGCTGTGGAGAGGATGTGGCAGCTGGGTGTGGGGGACATGGTGGCAGGGCTGCAGTGGAGATGGGACAGCAGGGCTGTGGGGTGGGTGGTGGGATGGGGATGCAGTGACTGGAGGGGAAGAGGGAGGTATCTGGGGATATGCAGCACCAGGGGTAGGTGATGAGGTTGCAGGGCAGTTGCCGGTATGGAGCTTTGACTCCTGCTCCTCCCTCTCCCAGTGTTGAAGTACCGAAAAGGGGATGAGGACAGCCTCATGGAGAAAATCTCCAAGCTCAACTTCCACTCCATCATCAAGAAATCCAACCGTGTCAGCAGCCACCTCAAGCACCTCACAGGCTTCGCCCCCCAGGTAATCCACCCGTGCAGCTGGAGCCCACTTCAGGCAGAGGGAGCAGAAAGGAGGGAGTTGGTACCCCTCTGGCCTTCCGCTTGCATCATGTGGCTCTGCCTGGTGATCCAGAGCTCAGCACAGATGGGTGGGGGGAGTGGTCAGTGCCCCGGGCCTCTTTTCACCCCAAAGTAATGTCTAGCTAGAAGTTCTGCCTCCGTATCCGGAGCCCGGTACAGAAACAGCCAGGGGTCAGTTCCTCTGGCCTTTCTCTTCTCTGGGTAAGCGTATGTTGGGGTGTCAGTGTCCCTCAGTCTCTTCCCTTGGAGGGAGGCATTGCCCATGGCCTGTCTCTGCTCTGGGAGCAAAGGGCCACCTGCAGTTCCCATTGGGTAGGACACTGTGGTGCTGTATTTGACCCCTTTGAGCCACTCTCCATCACAGCTGAAGGACGAGGCCTTTGAGGAGACGGAGAAGAATTTCCGGTTGCAGGAGCGGCTGATCAAATCCTTCATCCGAGACCTTTCCCTCTACTTGCAGCATGTCCGGGTGAGTCCATGCTCGACTGGGGCTGCCCTCGCTAATCAGCCTGGTGGGGTCAGTGATTCCCTTCTCCTAGAGGAGGGTTCAAGCTCTGGCACGTCCCATTCTCTGGGGTGAGAGTGGAAGGGGAGGGAAGGGACCCTGTTCTCTGGGTCACTGGCTGTGTGGGAGGGGTTCTGCACAGCCTTCAGCAGTGGGTGATCATTGCACTGACTGCTGTTTGTGTCCCTCACCCCAGGAGTCGGCCTGCGTGAAGGTGCTGGCAGCTGTGAGCATGTGGGACTTGTGCATGCAGCCGG
Source organism: Platysternon megacephalum (assembly GCA_003942145.1). Taxonomy (NCBI): domain Eukaryota; kingdom Metazoa; phylum Chordata; order Testudines; family Platysternidae; genus Platysternon; species Platysternon megacephalum. The sequence goes on from QXTE01000232.1 coordinate 390,822, forward strand.
GCAGTGGGGATCTGGAGCAGTTCCAGAAAGTGCATCAACTCATCAGCGACCAGCTCTTCTCCAGCTTTGTAAGTGAGCCTCCTCCCCTTGTGTCCTCTCTCCTCTCTGTGCTGACCTGCTGTCTCTGCATGGGCGGGGGCAGTAGGGCCCTCGGAATGAGTGTGGGAGGGTAACACGGCCCCGTCACACGTTCCGGATGACGTGCTCGAACGTTTGTATGCATTTACACTCCGGGTAATGCCAGCTGGGCGGGTTGGACTGTGCTGTTTTGAGCTGGGGAAGGCTGTGAAGCTTGGTGTTGGGCTTGGTTTTATTGGCTATTCACTGACAAAACACGTAATTGACGTAGAGCTATGGTAAGGGAGGAGGATTTAGGGTGAAACATGGGGTGTTAGCTAGAGGGGAGGATTTAGGGTGAAATACAGCAGAAGAGAGTGAGGGGATGAAGTTGGACGACACAGGGTTGATGGGGATGTTGATTTATGAAACATGGGGGGTTAGCAGTGGCCAGATTAGGGTGAGACAGAATGATGGCTAGCAGGGAAAATTAAGGGTGAGAGTCGAAGGGTGAGAGTCATTAAGAATGAATTGGGATGATACTTGGGGTGACTGTGGGGCTCAGGGATACGTACAGGGTGTAACTCACAGGAAAGTTTAGGGTGAAACGAGCGATGTGATGAGAGGCAAAGATTAGTGAGAGAAAGCACGAGTAAGTGGGGGGATGACTGAGGGATTCGTGGAGTGGTCAGTGAGTGTGATATGGGGTGGTGACTAGAATGGATGATTTACTAATAAAATGGGGGTTACTAGAGGGAAGATTTAGGGTGAATCATGGGGTGGCCACAGGAGATGTAGAGTGAAATGAGGATTGACTAGAAGGGAGGACTTAGCTTGAGGCATAGTGTTGGGGACTAGGAAGGAAAGTTTCATGTCAGATGTGGAGACTAATGAGGGGTTTTAATTAGGTTTGTGCTCTGCCCCCTTGGAGCTGGCAATGTCCACTGGGAATTATCTGCATGTACTGCTGCTGTGTTCACTGTGTTAGGTGTAGCTGCATTGAATGGTAGTGGGATTAGTGGGAGCAGTTTGGAAGAGCTGTGATAGGAGGTGATCTGAGGGACTGTACTCCCCTTGGGTGGGGGGGTGAGCCGCTCTCCCTGACCCCCATGTATCTGATCATAGGGAAAAGTGTACCTTGAGAGATCCAGTCAGCCTCAGTTCAGTGCTGCGCTGTGTAGGTTGTGTCAGTGGCTGGGCACAGGAGTGGTCTTGCCGTGTGTATGATTTGCGTTTAATGATGGGTAAGGGAACATATTGTGTTACATGGCATTGTATATATAAGGGTTATCGGGTTATGAAAGGTGTTGAGGAAGTTGTAAAGTTCTGTCTACGGAGTAGGTTAAATGTTTGAGTGTATGGCAGGGGTAGGTAGTTCTTGTTCAGTACAGCGCAAACGTAGAGTGAAAGTATGTGTCACAGGCATACTGGGGCTTTGCTCAAAGAGGGCAGAGTTAAGGTTATGTGGGCATGTATCTTAACTCTGTATTTCCTGGTTTCCAGAAGTTTAAGTTTTCCATTCCACTAGTATCTCTGGAGCAGTGGTTCTCAACCTGTCGTCCATGGACTATGTCTAAGGGGTCCGTGAAAGATTTTGATTGAAAACTGACTGAACAGAATTCAACTATGGATACAGACAATAGATTTCCAAAGGGGTCTGCACCTCCATTCAAAATTTTTTAGTGGTCCACAGATGAAAAAAAGTTGAGAACCACTGCTCTGGAGGACGTTAAACAGCAGCTACTAAAGTTAGACGTTTTTAAATCAGCAGGTCCACACAACTTGCATCCATTGCATCTGGACTGTTAATGTTGATTTTCAATAAGTCGTGGAGCACTGGGGAAGTTAAAGAAGACGGGAAGAAAGCTACTGTTGTGCCAATATTTAAAAAGGGCAACCAGCATGACCTGGGTAATTATGGGCCTGTCAGCCTAACATTGATCCCGGGCAAGATAATGGAGCAGCTGGTACTGGACTTGATTAATAAAGAATTAAAGGAGGGTAATCTAATTAATGCTAATCAACATGGGGTTCTGGAAAATAGATCCTGTCAGACTAACTTGATAACTGTTTTTGATGAGATTACAAGTTTGGTTGATAAAGGCAATAGTGTTGACGTAATAAACTTAGACTTCTGTAAGACGTTTGACTTGGTATCGCATGACAGTTTGATTAAAAAAAACTTGAATGATATAAAATTAACCTGGAACACATTAAATGAATTAAAAGATGGCTATCTGATAGGTCTCAAAATATAACTGTAAATGGGCAATTGTCATTGAGCAGGTGTGTTTCTAGTGATCTAGCCAGGATCGGGTTTTGGCCTTATACGATGTAACATTTTTATCAATGACCTGAAAGAAAACAACAAAATCATCACTGATAAAGTTTGCAGATGACACAACATTTGGGAGAGTGGCAAATAATGAAGAGGATGGGTCTCTAATACAGAGTGATCTAGATAGCTTGGTAAAGTGGGCAGAAGCAAACAATATGTGTCTTTACTATGGCTAAATGTATACATCTAGGAACAAAAAAATGTAGGGCATACTTACAGGATGGGGGACTCTATCCAGGGAAACTCTGAAAAAGATTTTGCGTGATGGTGGTGGATAATCAGCTGACCTGAGCTCCCAGTGCAACCCTGTGACCAAAAGAGCTAATGCCATCCTGGGATGCATAAACAGGGGAATCTTGGGTAAGAGTAGAGAGGTTACTTTACCTCTGTGTTTGGCAATGGTGTGACTGCTGCTGGAATACTGTGTCCATTTCTGGTGTCCACAATTCAAGAATGCTGATGAATTGGAGAGGGTTCTGCGAAGAGCCACGAGAATGATTAAAGGATTAGAAAACATGCCTGATAGTGAGACTCAGGGAGCTGAATCTATTTAGCTTAGCAAAGAGAAGGTTATGGGGTGACTTGATTACAGTCTACAAATATTTTATAATGGGCTCTTCAGTTTAGGAGAGAAAGATCTAACATGATGCAATGGCTGGAAGTTGAAGCTCCACAAATTCAGATTGGAAGTAAGGCAGTGAGGGGTAATTAACCTACGGAACAATTTACTGCCGATAAAAAGACTATGTATCCCCCCGAGGATACGGAATTTCTTTTCTCCCACCCTTCGCCTAAGTCCATCATGATTGATGCAGTGAATTCCCGTGGCTGCCAACATCATTCCAAATCCACCCCTTGTGATAGGGATTGGAAGCGCCTTGACTAATTTAGAAGGAAGGCCTGCTGTTCTGCAATTCAGAATTGCAAATTATCAGGCCCTAGTGGCAAAGTACAACTATATGAACTATGCCAAATTCAACACCTTTATTGACCATCTCCCAGAGTCACAACGGGAGCAATTCTGGGCCATTATCAGCCCAGGGAAGTTAGTGGCCAAAACAATACTCCAGACAGCATTTGATGCGCCTGATACCGCGGCCTGTTCCATCTCAAAGGTGGTTGTGATGCGGTCAGCTTTGTGGTTGCATCTTTTGGGTTTCCTGAAGGAGGTTCAGACAACTGTGAATGATGGGAATGAAGGGGGGGGGGTAGCTGCTGATTTTCGGTGGCACTCACACTGCCCGGGTCCTGGCCACCGGTCCGGGGGCTCTGCATTTTAATTTAATTTTAAATGAAGCTTCTTAAACTTTTTAAAAACCTTATTTACCTTACATACAACAATAGTTTAGTTATATATTATAGACTTAGAGGAAGAGACCTTCTAAAAACGTTAAAATGTATGACCGGCACGCGAAACCTTAAATTAGAGTGAATAAATGAAGACTCGGCACAGCACTTCTGAAAGGTTGCCGACCCCTGGTTTAGGCAGAAGCACAGTGTGACTGGGGTATTGAGTATAGTGACAGAAGAGAGTGATTGGGAAAGAGGGTGACATGGGGGTTGACTAGCGAGAAAGGGTGAGACACTGCAGGGGGATGAATTAGACTGACACTGGGCTGAGGAGGAGGAACAAGTTGGGGTGATGGGGAGGAATTGAGGTAAGACGGAGATGCAGACTGTGGTATTGTAAGGGTCGAGTTAGGATGAAGTGCTGTGGCGCGTGACTAGGGTGAGATAGTGAGAAGTGATTCGGGAGGTGGGTTAGGCTGAGATGCAGTGGGGACAATCTGGATGGTTTTCTCTGAGAGTTGGGAGGTAACTGGGATGGAAGCTTCAGCATGAAGCACAGTGGAGTTGATGGGGAGTGATTTAGGGTGAGACACTGAGGTGGCTGGGAGAGAGGGTTTTGCGTGAGGTGCACCAGCAGGAGATGTGGGAATAGTGTAGGGCAGATGTTCTCAAACTTCTGCAACCCAAGGACCCCTATTTTGATTTTAAAATGTTTGCGGACTCCCGTCCCCCACTCAGCCCCAGGTCCTGCCCCCGCTCCACCCCTGCCCCTCCTCTTCCTCGCCTCTTTCCGCCCCCTCCCTCGAACGCACCCTGTCCCTGCTCCTCCTCCTCCCTCCCAGCGCCTCCTACACACGGGGGAACAGCGAGGCCCACGGACCCCAGTTTGAGAAAGGCTGGTGTAGGAATACAGTGGGACAGAGGAGAGAGAGGGCATTGTGCTGCATACCAAGCTGCCACCAGTGCAGGAATGGACACTGCTGACAAAAGGGTACATGGATTCGGACCCTGGGCACAGCGTGTGGTCCTACCCTGTGTGGTTTATCCCTACCCACAGACCTGCCACTTTGGAAACACTCATATAGCTTGCCAGGTCGCACTGGATGGAACTGACAGAGAGGGAAGATTCAGGATGATCAATGGGGCTGACTCAGGAGCCCAGGGGGAGATGGCTTAGGAGGAGATTGGGGTAAGGGGCGAGTAGGAGGTATCTGATGAAGCTGAGTGAAGGGAATGTAAATTGAATCTCAGCCCACGTTTAGTGCCAGAGAGATGACTCTGGCTGTCGAATCAGGACAGCTAGGACTCCCCCCATCACTTGGGACACGTGCAGCTAGCTAGATAAATCCCTGAATAACCAGCTGCCCTGGCTGAGAGAGGCTGAACCAGGAAAGAGGGGGATGCCCTATCACCTGCCTCTTGTTTCACTGTCTTCCAGAAAGAGAGGACGGAGCGGCTGGTGATCTTCCCTCTCAACCAGCTGCTGAGCATGTTCATGGGGCCGCACAAGCTGGTGCAGAAACGCTTTGACAAGCTCCTGGACTTCCACAACTGCACGGAGCGGGCGGAGAAGCTGAAGGACAAACGGACACTTGAGGAGCTGCAGTCAGCTCGCAACAATTATGAGGCGTTGAATGCCCAGCTACTAGACGAGCTGCCCAAGTTCCAGCGCTGTGCCAAGGAGCTGTTTGCCAGCTGCTTGCGGGACTATGCCAGGGCTCACTGCGACTTTGTGCACCTGGCACTGGGGGAGCTGAGGCCACTGCTGTCGGTGAGTTCCCAGAACCCAGCTGGGTCCCGCTCAGCAACAGGGGCAGGGGATGGAGCAGGGAGGATGTGATTGCATGTGCTCCTACCTCACTGCAGACATGTTGCCTCTGTGGAGTTTTTCTCTTGCATGTCGGGGGAGTTTCTGCTTCCTGAGGCTTGTCCCCCTTGTGTGCGGAGCTGTGGCTGTCGTCTCAGACTCTGGCCTCCCCTCGAGGCTGCACCTGTAGGCTCCCCCTGCTCCAGGGGACTGGATACTGTCGGTGGCAGGGGCTGCTGTGAAAGGTGCTGGATCAGCAGGCCTGGGGCTCACCCTCTGTCCCCACAGCAGGGACTGCAGGGGAAGTGGCAGGATAGGCTCGCCCCTGCCCTGCCAGAGGGGAGTTCCAGGGCTGGCTCAGTCCTTGCCCTGGACACTGGTGCAGGTTCTAGACCAGCATCTGGCTCATCTTCCACTGAGCTCCCCTTTGGCTGCTGGGTCTCTGGGTTAGCAGAGCTCTGCTGATGGCAGCTTCCTACCCTCTGCTCCTGTTCCAGCTGCTGCGAGTGGCTGGCAGGGAAGGGAACCTCATCTCCATCTTCCAAGAGGAGCACAGCCGAGTTCTCCAGCAGCTCCAGGCCTTTACCTTCTTCCCGGAGTCCCACACGGCTGCCAAGAGACCCTTTGACAGGAGGAGCGTGGAGCGCCAGTCTGCCAGGCGGCAGCCACTCCTGGGCCCAGTGAGTCCCTTCTGCCTTGTTTCGGGGGCTTGGTCTGGGGAGCCCAAGGGGGCCTTCTCATGGGTGTCTTGTTCCCCTCCAGCCCAGCTACATGCTGCAGTCGGATGAACTCCGAGTTGCCCTCCTGGCCAGGTACCCCCCGGAGAAACTCTTCCAGGCAGACCGCAATTTCAACGCAGCCCAGGACCTGGATGTCTCGCTGCTGGAGGGTGATCTCGTGGGTGTCCTCAAGAAGAAGGACCCCATGGGCAGCCAGAACCGCTGGCTCATTGACAATGGAGGTAGGTGGGGTTCTGTGCCTCCAGCAGCACAGGGTCTTCCCTGACTCTGCCATCGGCCAGGATCCATGAACAACTAACTGTAACCCTCCGGGGACAGGCGGCCACTCTGGCCTGTCTCCTGGGGTCTCCTCTCTGGTTTATCATCCTCTCCCCTTTGACCCACTCTCCTCTCCATGGGAGCCTTTTCATCTCTGACCCTGACCCGCTCCCTTCTCCGCAGTGACCAAAGGCTTTGTGTACAGCTCCTTCCTGAAGCCCTATAACCCACGCCGCAGCCACTCAGACATCTCGGTGGGAAGCCACTCCTCCAATGAGTCCGAACACAGTAGCTCCTCACCACACAGCAGCAACACCCTGACCGTCAACCCCAGTGGCATGACCGTGACCTTCACCCAGAAACCTCTGCAGGACTGTGCCTCTCCAGGGGATCCATACCACTCCCTGAGGTCCCCCTCCGAGACAGATGCTGCCTCCCAGTCCCAGGCTGGCTCTTCTGATAGAACGGTTCCCATGGAATCCAACCAGCAGCCCAATATGACACCAGCTCACCGATGCTACAGTCGTCCTGAGCCGAACAGCAGCTCCAGCACCCGCAGTGGGCACCCTGCCAAAGCATACCTCAGGCCGGCACCTTCGCTGGAGGACAGAGACTCGGGGCTGGAGAGCAGCGAGTCTGAGGGCAACCAGGTAAGCCCCCCTGCTGTCCTTGCTCTATGGGGGAGGGGCTGCAAGTCACACCCTTCACTGGGCAGAGGCTGAACCCTCCCTTTACTAGGGAAGGGGTGCTGGTACGTGTGAGGCAGATCTGTTTGATCAGTCCAGGGGGTGCTCAACCCCCACTCCGCCCCAGGCCCCGCCCCCAGTCCACCCCTTCCTCCAAGCCCCCACCCCTGTCCTGCCTCTTCCCTCCCCCGAGCATGCCCCAGCCCGGCCCGGCTTCTCCCTCTCCCTCCTCCTCCCAGCACCTCCTGCCTGCCACTGAACAGCTGTTCCGAGGCGGGCAGGAGGCAGGGGGAGGGAGGGGGAGGAGTTGATCAACGGGGCCACTGGCGGGGGGAGACACTGGGGGGGTGGGGGGGGAGCTTGCCTGCTGGTGTGTGCTAAGCCACCTGTTAATTTTTTTCCATGGTTGCTCCAGCCCCGGAGCACCCACGGAGTCAGCGCCTATGGACCTCAACCCCGTCTCTTGTGCGGAATGTGCAGACCCCCAAGGCTAGGTGGGAAAATGGGGTGTACAGGGTCTCTTGGGCGTGGGGAAGCAGGGAGATACCTGCCTTTCAGGACCAGCCCTTCTCCATATTTTCGTGTAGAAAATCAGCCTGGCTAGTGACCAGGGCAGGAAAGTGGGGCTCTGGGAGTGACTGCCCTAGAATTCTTTGAGGGGGTCAACAAGCATGTGGACAAGGGGGATCCGCTGGCTATAGTGGACTTAGATTTTCAGAAAGCCTTTGACAAGGTCCCTCACCAAAGGCTCTTAAGCAAAGTAAGCTGTCATGGGATAAGAGGGAAGGTCCTCTCAGGGATCAGTAACTGTCTAAAAGACAGGAAACAAAGGATAGGAATAAATGGTCAGTTTTCAGAATGGAGAGAGGTAAATCGTGGTGTCCCCCAGGGGTCTGTACTGGGACCAGTCCTATTCAACATATTCATAAATGATCTGGAAAAAGGAGTAAACAGTGAGGTGGCAAAATTTGCAGATGATACAAAACTACTCAAGATAGTTAAGTCCCAGGCAGACTGCGAAGAGTTACAAAAGGATCTCTCAAAACTGGGTGACTGGGCAACAGAGTGGCAGATTAAATTCAATGGTGATAAATGCAAAGTAATGCACATTGGAAAACATAATTCCAACTCTACATATAAAATGATGAGGCCTAAATTTAGCTGTTACCACTCAAGAAAGAGATCTTGGAGTCATTGTGGATAGTTTTCTGAAAACATTCACTCAATGTGCAGCGGCAGTCAAAAAAACTAATTGAACGTTGGGAATCATCAAGAAAGGGATAGATAATAAGACAGAAAATATCATATTGCCTCTATATAAATCCATGGTACGCTCACATCTTGAATACTGCATGCAGATCTGGTCACTCCCATCTCAAAAAAGATATATTGGAATTGGAAAACATACAGAAAAGGGCAACAAAAATTATTAGGGGTATGGGACAGCTTCCATATGAGAAGAGATTAATAAGACTGGGACTTTTCAGCTTAGAAAAGAGAGGACTAAGGGGGGATATGATAGAAGTCTATATAATCATGACTGGTATGGAGAAGTTAACTAAGAAAGTGTTATTTACTCTTCATAACAGAAGAACTAGGGGTCACCAAATGAAATTAGTAGGCAGCAGGTTTAAAACAAACAAAAGGAAGTATTTCTTCACACAACGCTCAGTCAACCTGTGGACCTCTTTGGCAGAGGATGTTGTGAAGGCCAAGACTATAACAGGGTTCAAAAAAGAACTAGATAAATTCATGGAGGATAGGTCCATCAATGGCTATTAGCCAGGATGGGCAGGAATGGTGTCCCTAGTCTCGGTTTGCCAGAAGCTGGGAATGGGCGACGGGATGGATCATTTGATGATTCCCTGTTCTGTTCATTACCTCTGGGGCACCCGATGTTGGCCACTGTCGGAAGACAGGATGCTGGGCTAGATGGACCTTTGGTCTGACCCAGGATGGCTGTTCTTACCCCCTTATGACCCTGGGAGATAGTCCCTTCCCCTTGCTGTGCCTCAGTTTCCCTTTCAGAGTGTGTCTGAGTAATCCTCACACTACACAAAGAGCTTCATGATAGTGTTGATCCTGGCCTGTTGTTCCTCAGGCCCAGCCCAGCTCTGACCCGCTTTCTCCCCCTGTCCCTCTAGGTCTATTATGCTGTCTACACCTTTAAAGGGCGAAGTCCAAATGAGCTGAGTGTATCAGCCAATCAGAGACTCAGGATCCTACAGTTTGAAGATATCACGGGCAATCGAGAGTGGTGGTTAGCTGAGGTGCATGGGAGGCAGGGCTACGTGCCGTCCAGTTACATCCGGAAGACAGAGTATACGTGAGGCTGTACCATCCCCACAGAGAGACCAAGTTCTGGTGCCTTAATCCCGGCTGGACCATGTCAGAGACTTGTGGGGGAAGGGTCTGCGACCCCTGCTGGGCTGAGGCAACCCGTATTGCTCACTTCTGTGTGAAAAGCCAACCCTCTAGCCACTGAAAGCCATGCAGTATTGCCAGTGGTGCTGGACAGTCCAGGCCCTGCAGGGGCTCTGCCCCGCCCGGCTGCCGTCAGTTGGCGTAGTGAACGTGGCTTGGCCAGGGGCAGTGAGGTTACAGAGCAGCCTGTGCAGCAGGAATTGCCTCCTGTCCTGTCTCTTCCTCCTAGCATGGCAAGTAGCTTCCCCTTAGATCTAGCTGCTAGGAGCTGGCTGGGCCTGACTGGACACAGAGCAAAGCCAAGTCCCTGGAGGAAGTGGCCCCCTCGCTCGGCCCAAAGTGCTGCTTCCTGCCTGTGTGCAGCATTTCCTTTTCCTTCGGCGCTTCTGGTTTAATGCAGATTCCCTCTTTGGCCAAGTACTGTTAAAAGCAACGAGGGCTGTTGAGAGCAGGAGCCCCACCACTCCTCAGCAGTGAGCAGGAGCATTGGGAGCAAGGGCCAGGCTGTAGCTGGGAAGTTGGGGCTGGAGTACAGAACCTGGTACCAGCTCAGGGTGGGATTCTGCCCTTCCCCCGCTCCATGTAGAGGACCCACTGTCACTGGTTATGAGCCGTTTGATTCCACAGCTGGGGAGATGCCTCCCTTGGGGGAGCTGCTGGTCTCCTAGGGTATGTCCGTGCTGCAGCGGGCACTTTAACTCCCAGCACAGACAGGCTCACACGCTCAGCTGAAGCATGGGCAATGGCCAGGGCTAGCTTCCCGCATCCAAGCCCCCCCCAGACTGCTGGGCTCTACCTCGGGCAGCTAGCCTGTGCTGCAACAGCCACTCTGCTGTGTTCAGCATGCCGGCATCGGCTCTGCCCGTGCTGAGAATTCACACCTCACTGCAGTGGAGACATACCCTGGGTTTGGGCTCTCCCAGGCCCTCCTTTCAGGACTAGCAGCCAGTGCTGCTGCAGGAGATACATGATACTCCTTCCCATAGCGCCCAGCAGGCAGCAGCTGCCTCCAGTCGTTCAGATGAGCCAAAGGTAAGACAGCAGCCTTCACCTCCCTGTCACTCGAGCCATTTCCCCTCCTCACCCCGGCCCACCCCCAGGACTTGGGGGTCCGTCCCTTTGCTCTGACTCGTGTCCCAGAATGCGGCGAGGGGCTGGTGAGAATCAGGCAGGATAAAGGCATCAACACGCCACACTGCCTGCTAGGCTCTGGCCATGCGCCCCCGGAATGGGGCAGTACTATTGGAGGGGGTGTATTTGGGGGCTACTGCTCCTGGCCCAAGAGACATCCCCCCTTCTGTGCTCTGACGGCAGTGTCTGTGTCCCCTAAGTAAAGTGTCTCCCTTGGTGTTGCTCGGGCTTGTTTGCGTCAAGCGCCATGTTTCTGGTCAGGGACGTGCACCTGGCAACGCTGTAAGCCTGTGCTCCTCCTGCTGCGCATGGGCCCCCGCAGCCCAGGCTGCAGTGACAAACTGGAGCAGCAGCCGCCCTGCAGCTTGCTGAGAAACCAAGAGACTAACACACAGTTTGGGACCCGTGCCCAGAAGCTGCTGGAGTACAGCAGTTTATATGGCAAGTATCCGGCAACTGGCATGTAGCCAGATGGCCCAGCCCCTGTGCAGAGGCGCTAGGGCGTGCAAGGCCAACCTGAATAGCTGTTCCAGGCCATGGGCCCCAACGTCACACTGGAGCCAGGTTTCTGCTTCAGCTTGCAACTCATGATGGAGCCCTGCAGAGCAGCAAACCTGTGCTTAGGCAAACCCTGTGCCTCCTCCGTCCTCCGCCCCTGCTGCTGGACTAGGCCCAGTCTTCAGCAAGATTCCTCAGCAACTCCCCCCCTCGCCCCCCACACAATAAAATCACAAACAAGGGAAGTGTTTAAATACCCTTTATAGAGAGACAATTGCAACAACACACTTAACGGGGGCTCCTCAGGGCTCCTGCCTGGACGAATGAGCACCAGCAGGGACCAGGGGAGTGCCAAGTTGTTTGTCTGGGCTCGGAGCAAAGCCCAGAGACTGACACTGACTCTGACTCCAAGTCTTGCAGTGGGGGGTGGGGACAGCCCAGGGCTGCAGTCACCTTTAATGGGGGTGGAGCCAAGTTTTGCCTGTGCATCCAGTCATTAGTATCAGGAAATTCTGTTCTATGTAGATTTTATACTGCCCTCATCAGTGCGGTGTCTGCATTAAAGCAGTGGGTCTAACGTGTCACGTGGGGTTCACTCGTGCTCTCAGCCTCTCCCCAGGGCATTCACTGTCCTATCACACCGTTTCTGCTGGGGAAGGCTGCTCCGAGCAGTGCACCTGGCACTTGGAGCAGAAGCTGAGGAGCTCTGGACTGGCCCCTGAGGCAGCTGGCTCCTGCCCAGCTTTGCCCTTGCGGTAGAGAGCTCCACTCTGCTAGGGGAGCAGTACTGTCAAACACAGTCTTCAGGCTGGAGCTTTAGTTAATCTTTCAGCTATGCTGGGCCTATGCCATTGAGTGCCTTGAAAATAAGGACCAATAAGTAAAGTGATTGTAAAAATACTCCCACGTTCAGCCGAGCTACTCCCAGACTGCATGTCGGGTCAAAGCCACCCCCTGCGTGTCTGTTAGAACTGCTGCCCATGTGCACATGGGGTCTGGCCTGGGCAGTGGGCTTTGGATCTGTCCCCTGGGTATGGCAGCAGCAGGCCCAGAGCTGCTGCCTGCAGTGAGGTACGTCCTAGCCTTGTCTAGCCCAGCCCCGAAGCCCCCTCTTCAAGGGACTCAGAGCCCAGCGGCCTCGCTCTCTCCTTTAGTCCCAGGTGAAGAGGAGTGAAGTCCTGGGCAGGTCCTGCTGCTCGGAGCTGCCAGGCGCAGAGGCAACAGAAAACAGGTTCTGGCAATACACCGTTTGTCCGTCCCAGTTTGCAGTGGGCCCTGCCCTAGGTTCTGACTCTGGATGTGGGTGCTCCAGTGTTGGGCAGGGTGCTCACCCTGTCAGCTCCAGCTCTCCTACAGCACCGTGGCTTGAGCACTCACGATACCGGCGTCCTTAGCCATGGTAGAGAAAAGGCCTTGCTGCTGGAGCAGCCGCTCAGGGCTGTCATACTCCACGATGCGCCCTGCCTGCAGCACCATCACCCTGCAAGCACAAAGAGAACATTGGGGGCCACAGGACCAGCGCTGCTGTCATGCAGCTTCTCCTAGTACATGCCCTTCCCCACCCTAGGCAGGACAGTAAATCGCTCCCCTGGGCTGGGGCTTGGGCCTGCCTGTGTCTGTCCAAGACGATGGAAATAACACCTCTACTACCTGAAAGACGGGAGGCAAAGGCATCTCTTTTACTGGACCAACGTCTAGTGAATGGGACAAGGTTTGGAGCTGCACAGAGATCTTCAGGTCTACGGCCTGTCCAAGATGGGGGGGCTAGGCCACATCTGCACACCCACTTGGTGCAGGCCACGAAGGTGTGCCCAGGGCCCCATCCACACCGCCTCTGGCGGTGGGGGTCAGAGTCTGCCACCCTCCCCCACTTGTTTACGTGTGTGTAGCCCCCTGCACCTACCACCTGGAGCCTGGCCCCTTGCACGCTGCCCTGATGGTGTGTACAGTGCCCCTGCTTCTCCTCCCTGCTAGCCATGATAGTGCAAACCTGCCTGCAAACCCCCCCCCCCCCAAGTGCACAATGATGCGTATAGCGCCTGCTCCTGGGGGGGGGGGGTCCAGGATGGTGTGTACAGCACCTCCCCCTGCCTAGCCATGATGGTGTGTATAGTGCCCATGTGCACACACACACCCCATTGCTGTCTGTGACAGTGTGTACGGCACCCCTCCCCCCCCGGTTGGCCATGATGGTGTGTATAGAACCTTCCTGCACCCACCTCGCATTGCTGTGCAGAACGGCACCTACAGCAACTGCTTTGGGGGAGGGGGGGTACGGTGCCCCCACCCACTCCTGGCTAGCCATGATGGTGTGTATAACACCCATGTGCACACACATACAACCCCCTCCCATTGCGTATACAGCACCCCTTCCCAGACGGCCATGATGGTGTGTATAACACCCATGTGCACACACATACAACCCCCCCCCCCATTGTGTATACAGCACCCCTTCCCAGACGGCCATGATGGTGTGTATAGTGCCTGCACACACACACACACACACCCCATTGCTGTGTGGCATGGTGTGTACAGCAACTGCTCCTGGCTGGCCATGACGGTGGGTATTGCAGGGGCGTGAGTGTGTACACACAGACACACACCTGTTGCTGTCCATGATGGTGTGCAGGCGGTGGGCGATGGTGAGGACAGTGCAGTTGGCAAATTCACTCCGGATTGTTGTCTGGATTAAATGATCTGTTTCCAGATCCACAGCTGCTGTTGCCTCATCCAGTATGAGGATCTTGGATTTGCGGAGCAGGGCTCGGGCCAGGCACAGCAGCTGCCGCTGCCCAACGCTAGGGTGGGGAGAAAACACCAGCACTGATGCGGGGCAGCTTGAGAACATGCCCAGCGCTACCTCTCCACTGAGGGCGAGCGAGTGACCTGGTGGCAGCATCACACCCTGCCGCTCCTGCCCCATCAACCATCACACCCTGCCGCTCCTGCCCCATCAACCATCACACCCTGCCGCTCCTGCCCCATCAGCCATCACACCCTGCCCCATCAGCCATCACACCCTGCCGCTCCTGCCCCATCAGCCAAGCCCTGAGACAGGTTAGGACACAGGGCATGTGGCAGCCGGGCTCAGACACAAGGCAGTGCGAGTTGTTCAGTTTCTCCCCTCCCTCCAGTGTGCATTACTTGCACTTATCAACAGTGAATTTCATTTTCCATCATGTTGCCCATTCCTCTAGCTTGATCAGGTCCCTCTGAAGTTCCTCCCAGTCATTTCTGGATTTGACTCCCCGATGTAGCTTTGTGTTATCTACAAAATCACGCCTCCCTGCTCAGCCTCTTTCCGGACCATTAATAAATGTATTGTACAACACGGGCCCACGTACGCCCCACGGCGACCTTTAGCCAGAATGAAAATTGACCATTTAAGGGCACGCTTTGCTTTCTGTTTCTTGGCCAGTTTTTGATCCACGATGACACTTTGCCTCTCACCCCATGATGACTAGGTTTCACCCACATGCGCCTTTCCCCTCCTCCCCCAAATCTGCACACTTCTCCCTGTGCCTTACTGCCCCCCCACGTACCCCTCCCCTTGGCCTTGCCCCCACACACAAACCCCCCCCCCTTCTCCCTGTGCCTTCCCCCCCCCCCAAAAAACTGCACCCTTCCCCTTGGCCATACCGCCTCCCCCCACGCACCCTTCCCCTTGGCCTTGCCCCCACACACAAACGCACCCTTCCCCTTGTACCTTCCCCCCCAACACCCTCCTTCTCCCTGTGCCTTGCCCCCCCTCCACAAAACGCACCCTCCCCCCTGGCCTTACTGCCCCATGCACCCTTCCCCC
>QXTE01000232.1:406259-452294 GCA_003942145.1 Platysternon megacephalum
GCCTTGCTGCCCCCCCACGTACCCCTCCCCTTGGCCTTGCCCCCACACACAAACACACCCTTCCCCCGTGCCTTGCTCCCCCTTTCCCCTGGCCTTGCCCCCCCCCAACTCGTCCCCCGGCCTTGCCCCTCTCCCGCCCTTGTTCCCTATAGCCTCGCAGAGGGCCATGCATTCCTACAGGGATTAGTCCTGCTGGCTGGGCTGGGCGCTTGGAAAGCGGAGGGCACGCTCAGGCTGTGCTCTACTCTCCTTGGGAGGGAGGAGGGATGTGTCTCTGGAGCTGGGCAGGTGGTGAGGACACCCATGTTAGCCCACCTACCTCAAGTTCTCCCCTGCTTCGCTCACTTGGTGGGACAGTCTTTCAGGTAGGTCCAGCACGTATGTCTTCAGGTGGGCCAGCTCCAGGGCTTTCCAGATCTCCTCATCCGAGTACTGGTCAAACGGGTCCAGATTCATCCGTAACGTCCCGGAGAACAACACCGGGTCCTGCAAGGACAGCACGGGGGCCTCTGACAGCTCTAGGTCCAGGGCCCTGCCAGCCCCAGAGCCATGAGGTGCTTGTAAGCCCATTACAGTTAGACACAAGAGGGACTCCCGCTGCATCTGAGTCTGCTCTGTTTGGCTAGAGCCAGCTCTGAGCTGTTTGTCCAGCCACACAAACTGGCTGCCCACGGTGCCCACAGCTGGGCAACGCACTGGCTGGCGGGGCAGGGTTAGCTTGGCCATGCTGCACAGGCTGAGGGCAGGGCAGCAGCCTGGCGGAGCAGCAAGTGGGGAGCCAGCAAGTGGGGCTCCGGTGAAGGTTACTGGCTGAGTCTAGGCTCCCAGCGAGAGACCAGCAGGCTGATCCTGGGCCTGGGCAGAACCACATCGGGTACCATTTCCCAGTGCCCAGGGAGGAGAATGGGGGCAGCTGAGCTTTTGTTTCCAGAGCTCAGGTGGTGCCCAGGCTAGGCTGGGCCCCGTCTTGCTGTGTCTCCTGCTGCAGCTGCTGTCAGCTCCTCTCCTTCCACACCGAGGGGCTGGGGGCTCTGGCTTGGGCCCCTCCTCCTCTTAGTGCCCCATTAGGCTTTGGCTGCCACACGGTGGCAGGTTGGGATAAGTTAATGAAAGAGACACCTAGGGCATGGAACTGGCTACGGAGGGGCACAGTGCCCAGCCCACACGTGTGCCCTATGGCGAAATCCCTGGCCACCTGCTGCCAGAAACCGGGCACCCGGCTCTGCCCGTGCAGCGCTCACCTGGGGGATGATGGTGAGGCTCTGGCGTAGGTCGTGGAGGCCGATGGTCGATATGTCCACCCCATCAATCACGATCTTCCCTCCTGCAGCCTCCAGGATCCGGAAGAGGCAGTTGGTGAGAGAGGATTTCCCAGCCCCTGTCCGGCCCACCACCCCGACCTGTGGAGACAGCACCCTGGGCAGTTAGAGCTGGCGCTGAGAAGGCCTGGGGGTCCCCCTCGCTTTAGCCAGAGTGGGCAGGTTTTGCTCTGTCTCTCCCACTCACTGGCCCTTGGTTAGTTCTGTGGCTCTTCTCTGGCTGGCTCCCCTCCTCAGTGTCTGTATGGCAGGGGGTGTCCAGCCCTCGTGCTGCCCACACTCACGCTCTGACTCCCTGCCGTAGCCCTCGCTCTCCCATTGCATCATTCCCCAGGATTCACTTCCCTGGAATCTATCCCCGGGTGCTGCTGCCCCCTCCCCTGCCCCCCTCGCTGCCCCTCCCTGCTCCTCACGGGCTGAGTTCCGGTAGCTCACGGCCCTGCTGCCTGGCTTCCCCGCGCTCACATTCTCAGTGAGTGCAAAGCCAGGACAACTCCCCTTCCACGCTGCCTGGCAAAGAACCTTCTTGGTGTGTAGGGTCAGCTCTGTTGACCCAGTGACTCCAGTATCCGGTGGGTTCAGATCCCTGAGTTTGGCCGAGCAGATGGGATGAGACTGAAACAGAGCACTGCCAGCCTCCACTCCGGACTTGGGAGCAGGCCTTGCTCTTTCAACTAGAACAGGGGTCTCAAACGACCACGAGGGCCGCATGAGGATTAGTGCATTGGCCCGAGGGCCTCATCACTGACACCCACCCATTGCTGCCCCTGGCCCCGCCCCCACTCCACCCCTTCCATGAGGCCCCACCCCTGCCCCGCCTCTTCCCTGCCCCCATTCCAAAACCTGCCCCGAAATCCTCACCCCAACTCTGCCCCCTCCCTGCCCCCAGGGGGTGCAGGAGGTGTGCAGGGTATGGCAGGGGGCTCAGGGCAGGGAGTTGGGGTGTGGGGTGCAGGGGGGGTGAGAGGTGCAGCAGGGGGTTGGGGTGCAGGGTGTGGCAGGGGGCTCAGGGCAGGGGGTTGGGGTGCAGGAGGGGTGTGTGGGATGTGGCAGGGGGCTCTGGACAGGGAGTTGGGGTGCAGGAGGGGTGTGGGGTGCAGGCTCCGGCCCTGCGCCGCTTACCTAGAGCGGCTCCGGGGTGGCAGCTCCGCGCACCGTGGCCAGGGCAGGCTCCCTGCCTGTCTGCCCTGGCCTCTGGCCCCGCTCTGCTCCGCTCCAGGAAGCAGCTGGAGTCCGGGGGTGCTGCTCTTGCTGCTCCTCCAGGTACCTCCCCCAAAGCGCCCATTGGCGGCGGTTCCCCATTCCCGCCCAATGGGAGCTGCGGGGGGGCCAATGGGGTGCCTGGAAGCGAGAGCACAGAGCCCTCTACTCCCCCCCCCGCCATAGTTCCAGCCGCTTCAGGGAGCGGCGCGGGGCTCGCGGCGCCACAGGGTAGGCAGAGGGGCGGGGGGCACGCGGGCGGGGGGGGCACGGGGAGCTTGGCGGGCCGCACGAAAGAACCCCGCGGGCCGCGTGTTTGAGACCCCTGGGCTAGAAGATGAGGGGAGAGACTCATGAAATCTCCATGCCAGGCTTCCATACTCAGGAGCAGAAAAACCAGCCAAGCAAAGCTATAGTAAGGGCCAGCCAAACACCACAAGGTGAGCGGATGGAGAGCAAGGAGACAGACAGTACAAATACGAGTGGTCAGGTAGATGTTACAGTTAATGAATCCGGCCAATCGCAGCCACTTCCAGTCCTACATCTCTGTGATTCTGTGCGCTATTTAGGAGGGATAGGCATAAAGGTAAAGGTGGTGGGGTAGCTGTGCTGTTAGCTGATTAAAATATGACCCTATAGATCATTGTTGCAACCATGGTTATATATTTGCAGCAAATTTTGTACCAAGGTTGTCGAGTGAGACGTCTATGAAAAGGTTATGATTTGCTGGTTATGATTATGCTATTTGTATATATGTATCATTTTTGTATTTGAAGTTATAAGTATTGGCTATGTACTTGTATCTCAAATGTTTGCTCCTGGGGTAACACCCACAAGGTAGCCAGCCAGCACATCTTGGAGGGACTATTCAAATGAGTGACCCATCAAAGGACACTTAACTCACAATGGACCATGGGAGACGCCCATCTACACTTAATGGAATAGTATCAGAGGGGTAGCCGTGTTAGTCTGGATCTGTAAAAGCAGCAAAGAATCCTGTGGCACCTTATAGACTAACAGAGGTTTTGCAGCATGAGCTTTCGTGGGTGAATACCCACTTCTTCGGATGTGAATACCCGAAGAAGTGGGTATTCACCCACGAAAGCTCATGCTGCAAAACCTCTGTTAGTCTATAAGGTGCCACAGGATTCTTTGCTGCTTTTACTTAATGGAATGTCGTGCTGTGATTAGGCAAAATGCATGGACATGGGACTTGTGCATGTGACGCCAAACTCCATCGTGTTGCTGTAATTTTCCACAGTAAGAACAATGGAATGCCCTCCACATGGCAAAAGCTATAAAAGGCCCTAGAAACACCTCCATTTTGTCTTCAATCCTGCTTCTTATCTCTGGAAGAACTTTGCTACGAACTGAAGCTCTGAACAAAGGACTGAATGACCCACCCCAGCTGTGGATGTTCCAGAGACTTGACTTAAGCCAGCAGTTTATTCCATCACTGCTAGAAGCCTGAACCAAGAACTTTGCAATTACTGTATGTATTTGATTCTTTTAACCAATTTTAACTCTCATCTTTATTTCTGTCTTTTTATGAATAAACCTTTAGAGTTTAGATACTAAAGATTGGTATCAGTGTGATTTTTGGGTAAGATTCATAGATTCTGATTCATAGATTCTAGGACTGGAGAGGTCATCGAGTCCAGTCCCCTGCCCTCATGGCAGGACCAAATACTGTCTAGACCATCCCTGATAGACATTTATCTAACCTACTCTTAAATATTTTCAGAGATGGAGATTCCACAACTTCCCTCGGCAATTTATTCCAGTGTTTAACCACCCTGACAGTTAGGAACTTTTTCCTAATGTCCAACCTCAACCTCCCTTGCGGCAGTTTAAGCCCATTGCTTCTTGTTCTATCCTTAGAGGTTAAGGTGAACAAGTTTTCTCCCTCCTCCTTATGACACCCTTTTAGATACCTGAAAACTGCTATCATGTCCCCTCTCAGTCTTCTCTTTTACAAACTAAACAAACCCAATTCTTTCAGCCTTCCTTCATAGGTCATGTTCTTTAGACCTTTAATCATTCTTGTTGCTCTTCTCTGTACCCTCTCCAATTTCTCCACATCTTTCTTGAAATGTGGGGCCCAGAACTGGACACAATACTCCAGTTGAGGCCTAACCAGCGCAGAATAGAGCGGAAGACTGACTTCTCGTGTCTTGCTCACAACACACCTGTTAATACATCCCAGAATCATGTTTGCTTTTTTTGCAACAGCATCACACTATTGACTCATATTTAGCTTGTGGTCCACTATAACCCCTAGATCCCTTTCTGCCGTACTCCTTCCTAGACAGTCTCTTCCCATTCTGTATGTGAAACTGATTGTTCCTTCCTAAGTGGAGCACTTTGTATTTGTCTTTATTAAACTTCATCCTGTTTACCTCAGACCATTTCTCCAATTTGTCCAGATCATTTTGAATTATGACCCTATCTTCCAAAGCAGTTGCAATCCCTCCCAGTTTGGTATCAAGATCTAAGTTATATATTGAGCTGGGTGTGTGGCTGGTCCTTTGGGATCAGATGAACCTATTATTTGATGAGACTGGTTGTAAAGAACCACTCATCTCAGAATCCAGTGGTTTTGGTGGTGATACAAGAACTGGAATGCCTGAGGAAAGTGCCTTTATGTTTTCTTGTTAGCCAGCGTGGTGAAACAGACGTTTACTTTGGTTGCTGGTTTGGTATATCCTATGGGGGATTAGCCACCAGTCTTGGGTGTATCTGCCCTATTTCTCAACAATTTGTCTTGAATTTGGCATCCTCAGTTGTGACCCACTGAGGCACGGTTACAGTAGCATTGTACAACAATGATTCAGTAAACTGTAAAGAAACAAGAGGTAATATGGACAAAATAGAATCTGTTTGGGTCAAAATCACTTTGAGGAGGGATTGTAAAAGAGGTTCTGTTAGGATAGTGTAGACCCCCAGGGTCAGACTCAGCTATGGAGAGCAAGCGCTTGAATATTATTATTAGAGCGATCAATACTATTGGGAATTGTGTCATAATGGGAAACTTCAACTGCGTGGACATAGCTTAGTGAATAAATGCTACTCATACTGGTAGGGCTCAGTTATTCCTGGATGTGAGAGACAACAGCTTGTCACTGCACCAACAAGAGGTGATGCAATTTTAGATGGCTGGATAAGTAGTGAGGACATCACAGAAGAGCTGGTTGTAGGGAGCTAACCTTGGATCAAGTGATGATGAGTTGATTCAGTTTAGATTAAATGGAAGGATCATCGAAACCAGGGCATCAGCTACGGTTTTGATTTCAAAAGAGCAGAGTTTGAGAAATTAATGGAATTGGGTTAAAGAAGTCAACTGGACCGAAGAGCTCAAGCACTTAAAAAAAAACCAAAAAACTTGTAGGGAAGGGCTCCAGACCCAGCTGGATGAATAACTACCTCAAAAAAGTTATTAGGAGTAAGCAGAGAGCCTAGGGGAATGGTAAAGGGATTGATCAAGAAAAGAAAACTATATTGTGGAGGTTAGAAAATATAGGAATAAAATGAGAATTTCTAAAAATCAAGTTGGATTAATGCTTGTCAAGGAAATTAAAATAACTCATGAGGTGCTTTAGTTATAAAAATAAGGAAGGATGAGGCTTGGTCACTTTACAGTGTGGATGGGAGGAGATTAAAGATAATCTAGGTGTTGCCCNAGATCTAAGTTATATATTGAGCTGGGTGTGTGGCTGGTCCTTTGGGATCAGATGAACCTATTATTTGATGAGACTGGTTGTAAAGAACCACTCATCTCAGAATCCAGTGGTTTTGGTGGTGATACAAGAACTGGAATGCCTGAGGAAAGTGCCTTTATGTTTTCTTGTTAGCCAGCGTGGTGAAACAGACGTTTACTTTGGTTGCTGGTTTGGTATATCCTATGGGGGATTAGCCACCAGTCTTGGGTGTATCTGCCCTATTTCTCAACAATTTGTCTTGAATTTGGCATCCTCAGTTGTGACCCACTGAGGCACGGTTACAGTAGCATTGTACAACAATGATTCAGTAAACTGTAAAGAAACAAGAGGTAATATGGACAAAATAGAATCTGTTTGGGTCAAAATCACTTTGAGGAGGGATTGTAAAAGAGGTTCTGTTAGGATAGTGTAGACCCCCAGGGTCAGACTCAGCTATGGAGAGCAAGCGCTTGAATATTATTATTAGAGCGATCAATACTATTGGGAATTGTGTCATAATGGGAAACTTCAACTGCGTGGACATAGCTTAGTGAATAAATGCTACTCATACTGGTAGGGCTCAGTTATTCCTGGATGTGAGAGACAACAGCTTGTCACTGCACCAACAAGAGGTGATGCAATTTTAGATGGCTGGATAAGTAGTGAGGACATCACAGAAGAGCTGGTTGTAGGGAGCTAACCTTGGATCAAGTGATGATGAGTTGATTCAGTTTAGATTAAATGGAAGGATCATCGAAACCAGGGCATCAGCTACGGTTTTGATTTCAAAAGAGCAGAGTTTGAGAAATTAATGGAATTGGGTTAAAGAAGTCAACTGGACCGAAGAGCTCAAGCACTTAAAAAAAAACCAAAAAACTTGTAGGGAAGGGCTCCAGACCCAGCTGGATGAATAACTACCTCAAAAAAGTTATTAGGAGTAAGCAGAGAGCCTAGGGGAATGGTAAAGGGATTGATCAAGAAAAGAAAACTATATTGTGGAGGTTAGAAAATATAGGAATAAAATGAGAATTTCTAAAAATCAAGTTGGATTAATGCTTGTCAAGGAAATTAAAATAACTCATGAGGTGCTTTAGTTATAAAAATAAGGAAGGATGAGGCTTGGTCACTTTACAGTGTGGATGGGAGGAGATTAAAGATAATCTAGGTGTTGCCCAAAAATGAAATGAATACTGTGCCTCAGTTATGGGGGTATAGCTCAGTGGTTTGCGCATTGGCCTGCTAACCCCAGGGTTGTGAGTTCAATCCTTGAGGGGGCCACTTAGGGATCTGGGGCAAAAATTGGTCCTGCTAGTGAAGGCAGGGGGCTGGACTCGATGACCCTTCGGGGTCCCTTCCAGCTCTATGAGATAGGTATATCTCCATATATTATTATCAATAAGGATGATAATATGGAACATGTGTATGAAGGCAGTACGGCTGAGTGAAGTTAATTACATCTGAGGAGGAAGAAAAATTCCAACAGCTTAATGTACTCAAATTGCGGGGAAACCAGATAATTTCCATCCCAGAATGCTGAAAGAATTGGCACATGAAATTACTAGTCTGGTAACAAAGATTTGTAATAAATCTGTCTATTTGGGGGGTAGTACCATATGACTAGCGAATAGCCAATGTTGTACCTATATTTAAGAAAGGGAAAAGAAGTGATCCAGGCAATTACAGACCTATTAGTCTGACCACAGTTATATGCAAGACTTTGAAACAAATTGTGAAGGAAAGAATACTTAAATTCATAGAGGTAAACAAAAAAGGGGATGTATTGCAATATGAGTTTACCAAAAGTATATTATGCCAGAGTAACCTGCTTTCCTTCTTTGATAAATAACTGATTTTTAGATAAAGGAAATCCAGTGGATCCAATATACTTGGACTTCAGTAAAACATTCAACACGGTACCTCTGGCACTTTATAGCTCAAAGCAGCACCCTGGAACCCCCATATCCACCCTTGTCATATCATTATGATATATTTCATAGAAAGCATGCCATGTAGAATATCAGATGAACAGTCATGATCTGCTGAAACACATTGTTCTGTTAAAATATGTATATCATTGATATGTATCAAGTTATGAGATTTTGCTGTATGGTTGCTAGTGAAACATGTTGTAAGTCTGAGAGTCTCTACTACCAGGGTGGTGAGCCCCGCCCAGGAGGGTGTTAAACGACCATTAATCAGCAGGAGCGTTGTAATCAAGGGATTTACATCTCTATGACTCAGTTGCACAAGACTACACCGGGGATTGCTTAGCTCTGTGACTCAGCAAAGCCCACCAGGACATGCCTGGGCTAGTGTCTCCCAAGCACATGGACTAAGGATATAAAATACGGGACGATGGCATCATGGTTTCGCCTTTCTCCTCCCCCACCTACACTGGAAGCAACAAGAACGCTGGGAGGACAAAGACTTCAACTGAGGAGACTGGTCCCAGGCTTGAAATGGGAAGCCTGTGTATTAAGAATTGTAACATCCAGTGGGGTGAGAAAACTGCTTGATCCAAATACTGCCTAGTCGAATAAGGTTTAAGATTTAGACTGTGTGCTTACTTTTATTTTCTTTGGTAACTATCTCTGACCTTTTATGCCTACCACTTACAATCACTTAAAATCTATCTTTCTGTAGCTAATAAATCTGTTTTATATTTTACCTAACACAGTGTGTTTTGGTTGAAGTGCTGGGGAAATCTCAGTTCAGTTTACAAAGGCTTGTGTATGTCTCTCCACACTGAGGGAGGGGCAGACTGGGTAATAAACTTTCACTGGTCAGGCTTCTGACCAGGCAGGACGGTACAGCTCTGGAGTGCCAGGCTGGGGAGCTGAGGGGAATTGACTGGTGCCTTTCTCTGTGTGATTTGTGAGTGGCTCTGGGAGCATTCATGCAATCTAGCTGGGTGTGGGGCTCCACATGCTGTTGTGCTGAGTGATAACAGCACCTGGAGGGGGTTGCTGCTTGTCCCTAGCAAAACATTGGAGAGACAGCCCACGCTGGAGAGTACAGCGGAACCCCAGTTCCAGGTTGTACCCCGGGGATCCCGTCACAGTACAACATGGGAAATTACTAATTAGAGAAGATGGGGATTAATACAAGAATTGCAAGGTGGATAAGGAATGGCTAACGGGGAGGAGGCAACAGGTTGTGCTGAAAGGTGAACTATCAGACTCGAGGGAGGTCACTAGTGGAGTTCTTCAAAGAACCAATCTTATTCAGTATTTTTATTAATATTAATGACCTTGGCACAAATAGGAGAAGTGTCCTTGAAGACAGGAGTGACAGATATGGGCTGAACTTCAATAATATGAAAGTGTAAGCTCATGTACTTAGGGTCTAATCATTAGAATTTCTGCTACAAGTTGAGGGGCTCATCATTTGGAAGCAACAGAGGAGGAGAGAGACCTGGGTGTGTGGGTCGATCACAGGATGACAAGCTACCAATGTGATGCGGCTGCAAAAAAGGCAAAGTGATCCTAGGATGTATCAGGCAAGGCATTTCCAGTGGAGAGAGAGAAGTATTAATGCCACTGTACAATGCACTGGTAAGACCTCGTTTGGAATACTGGGTAAAGTTCTGGCCACCCATGTTCAAGAAAGACGAATTCAAACAGGAACCGGGGCAGAGAAGAGCTGCGGGGATGATCCAGGGAACAGAGGGACTATTTTATGAGAGCAGACTGGAAGAGCTTGGTTTTTTAGCTTATTCAGGCTGGAAATTAGAAGGTTTCTAGCCTGCAGAGGAGTGAGGCACTGGAATAAACTTCAAACAGGAGTTATGGGGGCAAACAACTGAATTAGTTTTGCGAGAAAGCTGGACACATTTAGGAGCATGATTTTATGACAAGGTTGCTTGTGATGGTTGTTGTGAAGAAGTAAAAAGGGATCTCACAAAACTGGGTGACTGAACAACAAATGTGGATAAGTTCAAAGTAATGCACATTGGAAAACATAATCCTCACTATACTTACAACATGATGGGGTCTAAATTAGCTGTTACTACTCAAGAAAGAGATCTTGGAGTCATTGTGGATAGTTCTCTGGAAACATTCACTCAATGTGAAGCAGCCGTCAAAAACCTAATTATCTATCCCAGTTAGGAAAGGGATGGCTAATAAGACAGAAAATATCATATTGCCTCTATATAACTCCAGGGTACACTCACATCTTGAATACTACATGCAGATGTGGTTGCCCCATCTCAAAAGATGTATTGGAATTGGAAAAGGTTCAGAAAACGGTAACAAAAATGGAACAGCTTCCATATGAGGAGAGATTAAAAAGACTAGGATTGGTCATCCATCTGAAGCATGTGGCACCGGCCACTGTCAGAAGACAGGATGCTGGGCTAGATGGGCCACTGGTCTGAACCAGTATGGCCAGTCTTATGTTCTTAGGGTGGGGAGCAGGGCTTGGGGTCCCTTTCAGTTTATGTCTCATGTTTCTAAAGCTCATGCTGGGAGGGTCAGGAAGGAATTTTTCCTTTCCCTCAATGTATTCTGTGGGTTTTGTTCTGGGGGAGGGGGTGTCTCCTTGCTCTGAACCATCAGGGATGGCAACAGCTGGAGATGAGACACTGGATGTGAGGGGACAGGGTTCTGAGGTGGCACTGAGCATTCTTTCTTTCAGGTGCTGGGCTGGCTGGTTCTAGCTCCCATGCTAAGGGTCTAACTGGTCACCATATGTGGGGTGGGGAAGGAATTTCCCCCGGTCAGATGGGCAGTGACCTTGGGTGTTTTTCACCTTCCTCTGCAGCATGTGGGTCACTTGCCAGGATGATCTTGGTACATCTCAGTCAATTCCCTGCCACTGCAGGAGCCTCGGGCACTGGTGCCACTAAGTGTCTCCTCTCCTCTGCTGCGGCACATAATCTAGTCTCCTGAGAGCTGTTATAGTTTGGTCTAATTTTGGTTGTTGGGCTTCGTGGGCGGGTGCTCAGTGGGGCTGGTGGCCCGTGATACACAGAGGGTCAGACGAGATGATCTGGTGGTCCCTTCTTTCTGGCCTCAAACTCTAGGACTCTCTCCAAAATAAACTGATGTCTTCTGGCTCTGATCTGAATCAATGAGGGTTTCAGTCCTGGAATCAAACCCCTGAGGGTCCCCACACCCCCTCACTCCTCCCACCTCTCATCAGCAGCTGACAGCAAAGAACCAGAGGGGTCTGTCAGGGAGGCTCCTCACCTTTTCAGTGCTCCCAATATCACAGGTGAGCCCATGAAGAACCAGCTCCAGCCCAGGTCGGTACCGGACCTGGTAGTCAGTAATCTGGATCTCGCCTTTGCTAGGCCAGCCGGGGGGTGGTCGCTGCTCCGTCACCCACTGAGCCTGGGGATGTGGGGAGGAGTATTAAAAGGATGTCTGATAACTGGGGAACTGTGGTGCAAAGCACTCTGGGTAGCAACATGCAAATGAAGTGAGATAGGCGGAGAAGCAGAGGCGCCCAGTTCTCACCGCTCCCTGCACCACTTCCTGCTCTATCTCCCAGTCGCCTTCCCATCACCTGGTCTCACCTCATTCTCCACCTCTGTGTACTCGTGCACTCGCTCCACCGCCACGATGTTGGTTTCCAGCTCCGATGTCATCCGCACCAGCCAGTTCAGGGTCTGGGTTACCTGCACAGCAGAGACAGAGCAGTGGGTCCTGATCCTGGAACACCCAAACCCTCCCCGCTCGCCCCTTCCTGGGGCCTAGTGCCCCTAGCAGGAGCTTCCGCATCCTGACCCCATCCTGCTGTAACACACCAAGCCGCAGCACCCCTAACCTCGCTCCACCCCATTGCATCCAGCAGCAATGCCCCTGCCCTGTCCCCACCTCCCAATGGTTTCAGCCCCATCCTGGCCCAGGACCCACAGAGGGAGTGCCCCTCTCCTGGACCAGCACGTGCCTCCCCCCTCGCTATGGGAACATCTCTTTCTTGGCTCCATCCATCCCAGCACCCCCGCAGCAGTGTCCCCCTCCCAGCTGGCAGCCCCAGGAGGAGAGCCCCTTGGAAGGGCAGCAGCACTGTCCAGCTGAAGGCAGGAACCAGCCACCGAGGCTCTGCCCCCTGGATGTCAGCAGGCCCCCGCAGAGCAGAGAGGCCTCGTTCCCGAGTGGCTGGACTCACGTTGAGTGCTGATGAGATGGAGAGCCCGACGATGCCACTCCCCAGAGAGTCCCTCGTAATCACGGCCAGGAGAGCCGCAAAGAAAACCACCAGGTTCCCGACAAACTCCAGGCGGACGGCCAGCCACCTGCATGGGGGAGAGCGTTGGCGGTGAGGCGTGGGAGAGAGAAGCCTGCCTGCATCTACGCTCGCATGGTGGGGCACTTACACTGAGCACCATCAGCGCCATTCCTGGCCACCCAAAACACCCAGCAGGTGCCCAGCGCCACCCCCATCCGCTCACAGCACCCCACAGCGCAGTGAACGTCCGTCATAACCCTCCGTGCCTGCCCAACCCCCCAGCAGGTGCCCAGCCCCCCCCCATCCGCTCACAGCACCGCACAGCCCAGTGAACGTCCGTCATAATCATCCGTGCCTGGCCAAACACCCTGCAGGTGCCCAGCGCCACCCCATCCGCTCCCAGCACCCCCCCGCCCAGTGAGCGCCCGCCGTGACCCTCCGTGCCTCGCCAAACACCCAGCAGGTGCCCAGTGCCACCCCCATCCGCTCACAGCACACCACAGCGCCGTGAACGTCCGTCAGAATCCTCCGTGCCTGCCCAAAATCCCAGCAAGTCCCCGGCGCCACCCCATCCGCTCACAGCACCCACCAGCCCCGTGAACGTCCGCCATAATCCTCCCCCCCTGCCCCACCACCCAGCAGGCCCCCAGCACCACCCCATCCGCCCCCCGCACCCCACCGCCCAGTGAACGCCCGTCACAATCCTCCGGGCCTGGCCAAACACCCAGCAGCTGCCCAGCGCCACCCCATCCGCCCACAGCCCCCCACAGCCCCGGGGAAGTCCGTCCCAATCCCCCGTCCCTGGCCAACCCCCCAACAGGTGCCCAGCGCCACCCCCACCCGCTCCCAGCACCCCACAGCACAGTGAATGTCCGTCATAAACCTCCGTGCCTGGCCAAACACCCAGCAGCTGCCCAGCGCCACCCCATCCGCCCACAGCCCCCCACAGCCCCGGGGAAGTCCGTCCCAATCCCCCGTCCCTGGCCAACCCCCCAACAGGTGCCCAGCGCCACCCCCTCCGCTCACAGCACCCCACAGCGCCGTGAACGTACGTCATAATCCTCCGTGCCTGTCCACACCCCCAGCAGGAGCCCAGCGCCACCCCATCCGCTCCCAGCACCCCCCCGCCCAGTGAGCGCCCGCCGTGACCCTCCGTGCCTCGCCAAACACCCAGCAGGTGCCTAGCGCCACCCCATCCGCTCACAGCACCTAACAGCGCCGTGAACGTCCGTCAGAATCCTCCGTGCCTGCCCAAAATCCCAGCAAGTCCCCGGCGCCACCCCATCCGCTCACAGCACCTCACAGCGCCGTGAACGTCCGTCAGAATCCTCCGTGCCTGCCCAAAATCCCAGCAAGTCCCCGGCGCCACCCCATCCGCTCACAGCACCCGCCAGCGCCGTGAACGTCCGTCATACTCCTCCGTGCCTGGCCAAACACCCCGCAGGTGCCCAGCGCCACCCCCTCCGCTCACAGCACCCCACAGCCCCATGAACGTCCGTCATAATCCTCCCTGCCTGGCCAAACCCCCAGCAGGTGCCCCGCGCCACCCCATCCGCTCACAGCACCCCACAGCCCAATGAACATCCGTCATAATCCTCCTCCCCAGGCCTCACCACAAATATTCCCCCCAGGCACCTATTTCTCACACAGAACTGCTGCTCTTAATCTCCTACCTGTGGTCGCGATATTGCCCACTAATCCACCCTGTCACACCCTACCTCATCTGTGAGCAAGCTCCCTAATCAAACCCAACTGGCAAACAACTGTCTGACCAGCAATATTCTTTCCCAGTAATCACCCAACTCACACTAAACTGCCCCTGCCAGGAGGCTGGCTGTGCCTCATTTTAAACATTTCCCTCTCATCATCCCCATCTCCTTGTTACATCCTAAATTCTCCCCAAGCCCATCACGCCTGGTTATTCCCCTAGTTATCCCCCTGGAAAGCCCTTCTGTCACGCCATACAGCTTCCCTTGTATTTATACATACACAAAATAAAAGTGGGCACAGCTGCAGGCGCATCACCGGGGGGGGGGGGGGGGGGGGCCCCCCCCCCCNGTCAACGGTGAGAGATCAGTCTCGCCATGTCATCTGGTTACGTCCCCCAGGCTACTGGCCCCACGTCAGCCTGATCTGGATGGAGCTGGTCCTAGCTAGTGTCTCTCCTAGCATCCCATGACTCCCACAGTCACCTCACGCCCAGGTATGTGCTGACAGGGATATTACATCGACGTCTGACCATTTCCTCAACATTGCACCAAAAGGGGCTGTGCGGGTCTCTGCCGAAAGCTAAGGTCTAGCTGATTGTCCTAGTTATTGGGAGATGTTTTATGGAAAACAATTTTAGAACCATGTAATGTAGGATATCGTGTTCCAAATCTGCTGGGAGTGAAAACTACCACTTGAGGAGGAGGCGTCTGAGAGCCCACCAAATCCACATGAGAACAATGGATGCCCATGGAGACAGCGGGTGTTTATTTACTGTCTGGAGTAGATGCAGGCTGGAGATTTACAATGACAAACAAACTCCAAGAGAGTTCTGGGAAGAGGGGCCATGGGCTAACAGACTATGTCTGTAAAAAGGAGGAGTGGCCCATGTGGTTAGCCATGACAGGAGAAGACTCTCTGTCGGCCTGGTTCATGAAAAGTGGACCCCAGCTTTTTGGACTGGCCAAGTGCTGCAAGAACCAACCTTTGGGTGAGAAATACCTTATTAGACAGAAAAGCAACTTGTGAATAAGTCTAGGCCAGGGGTAGGCAACCTATGGCACGCGTGCCAAAGGCGGCACGCGAGCTGATTTTCAGTGGCACTCACACTGCCCGGGTCCTGGCCACCCGTCCGGGGGGCTCTGCATTTTAATTTAATTTTAAATGAAGCTTCTTAAACATTTAAAAAACCTCATTTACTTTACATACAACAATAGTTTAGTTATATATTATAGACCAGGGGTCGGCAACCTTTCAGAAGTGGGGTGCCGAGTCTTCATTTATTCACTCTAATTTAAGGTTTTGCGTGCCAGTGATACATTTTAACATTTTTAGAAGGTCTCTTTCTATAAGTCTATAATATATAACGAAACTATTGTTGTATGTAAAGTAAATAAGGTTTTTAAAATGTTTAAGAAGCTTCATTTAAAATTAAATTAAAATGCAGAGCCCCGCGGACCAGTGGCCAGGACCTGGGCAGTGCAAGTGCCACTGAAAATCAGCTCGCGTGCCGCCTTCGGCACCCGTGCCATAGGTTGGCTACCCCTGTTATAGACTTATAGAAAGAGACCTTCTAAAAACTTTAAGATGTATTACTGGCGCGCGAAACCTTAAATTAGAGAGAATAAATGAAGACTCGGCACACCACTCCTGAAAGGTTGCAGACCCCTGGTCTAGGCTATAGATTGAGTGTTATGTTTTTCTTTTACTTGTAACCTTATCTTTCCAAATCTTTAGACTTGCTTTGATTTGAATCTTTACCTCAAGCTCTGTTACATAAACTTCCATTTCTGCCCAAGTACCCAGTGCAGCCAGACAAGACCCACCCAGAACATCCAGAGGCGGAATGAGGCTCTTCAGATAAGCCAAAGGTCAGGAGAGCCCCAGCTCCTAGTAATCCCCCCCCAGCCATCGAAAGCACGTGCACTGATTTTACTGTAGCTAGTTGTACCCAGTCAAGCCACATGATGAGTGCAAGTCCTGTTGGGCTGTCCCTTTGGGGGCGGAGTAATCTCACCTATTCGAGACAATCCAGGAGTAAACACTTTTCTGGTTCATGTCCATGATCCGTTCGTTGTGCTGCAGAAACCGCTCCTGGTGTCCATAGGCCCTGATCACAGACAGGCCTGAGACTGTCTCACCGAAGTGGGAATAGATGGGAGACCTGGTGACGGAATCCAGACGTCTCAGCTGGCGGGACGTGGAGACATAGAAGCGCTGGGACCAGAGAAATGGCTCTATTACTGCCATGTGCACCCGGGACCTTCCCACCCGTGACAGGTAGCAGAGACCTCAGTTCTGCTAGGTGTGTCTGCAGTGACACATGCTGGGCAGACGGCCCCAGCTGTCACAGCTCGGGGAATGCCCAAGGAAGGAGAGAGGCTGAGCTCTGCCCCGCCCATTGCGCTGAGGCAAAGGCAGGTGGCGGTGGAAAAGTGCCAGAACCACTCACCAGCAGGAAGAAATAGAAGATGCCCAAGGGAATGATGATGAGAGCGAAGTAGGGGGTGGCCAGGCAGATCATGAGCAGGGTGCTGATGATGCCCAGACAGCAGGTCAGCCAGCTACGGAAGGACATGGGGATGGTCTCATCCACGGTAAAGATGTCCTGGGAACAGATGGAGAAGAGGGGAGATGCAGGCAGTGAGGCCAGGCCCTGCGAGACAGGAGGAGGCCAGAGAGCCCTGCATATGCTAAGGGAAGCTCTGATACCACTGCCTTCCAGCCCTGGGGCTCAGCATGATCCTACTGTCCAGACAGAGAGACTGATGCAGAGAGAGGGGAAGGGACTTGCCTCATGGGGCATGTCGTGAGTCAATGGCACAGCTGGGAAAATGAACGCAGGGGTCTTGATTTCCAGCTCCCCATATTCTAACCATTAGACCCCACGTCCTCCCAGATCTGAGAATAGAACCCAGGAGTCCTGGCTCTTAGTCCCCCCAGCTCTAACCATTAGACTCCACTCCTTCTCTAGCTCTGCATGATTAAAGGCCAGTCAGGTTCCTAGTTTGGACCCACCTTGTTCACATCACAAAGCCCTGCTGAGACCTGACCAAATGCTGCCACGTGAGGCTACTGACAACACAGTGGGGCTGTTGGGGAAGGAGTCACGTCTCCACCAGCACAGGAATTGCCCCGGGTGAGGGTTCCTAGGATAAAGCTACTGGCATTGCAGCAAGAAATGTGCCTGGAACATCCCTCCCTCTGCTGCCACCCCTGGCCCTGGTCCCGCCAGGGCAATTGGGCACAGGGTCCCCCCTGGCATGAGCTCTCACCTTGGCAAATCTGTTGACGATGCGACCCGTGGGGGTCGTGTCGAAGAAGCTCATGGGCACTCGCAGGATATTGCTGAGCAGCTGCTGGTGCAGCACGCGGGAGGCCCGGATGGCACCTCGGGTAGCCAGGAGGGCTCCGGCCAGCAGGAAGGCAGCTAGAACATGCATGTGCCAGTCAGGGTCAGGCTGGCGGGAACTTGGGCCCGACACCCCCCCGGCATACACGGAGACATCGGGTGCTGGGCTGTAATCCTCCAGCTTCCACGGAGGCCTCAGACCCCAGCTGCCTGCTCCCAGGGAAATCTTGGCGACCCCATCCAGCGCACCGGGGGAAATCTTGGCGACCCCATCCAGCGCAGCGGCGGAAACCTTGGCGACCCCATCCAGCGCACCGGGGGGAACTCTTGGCGCCCCCATCCAGCGCACCGGGGGGAAATCTTGGCGCCCCCATCCAGCGCACCGGGGGGAAATCTTGGCGCCCCCATCCAGCGCACCGGGGGAAACCTTGGCGACCCCATCCAGCGCACCGGGGGAAAATCTTGGCGACCCCATCCAGCGCACCGGGGAAAATCTTGGAGACCCCATCCACCGCACCGGGGGAAACCTTGGAGACCCCATCCAGCGCACCGGGGGGAAACCTTGGCGCCCCCATCCAGCGCACCGGGGGAAATCTTGGAGACCCCATCCCGCGCACCGGGGGAAACCTTGGAGACCCCATCCAGCGCACCGGGGGGAAATCTTGGCGCCCCCATCCAGCGCACCGGGGGAAATCTTGGAGACCCCATCCACCGCACCGGGGGAAACCTTGGAGACCCCATCCAGCGCACCGGGGGGAAACCTTGGGGACCCCATCCAGCGCACGGGGGGGAAACCTTGGCGACCCCATCCAGCGCACCGGGGGGAAACCTTGGGGACCCCATCCAGCGCACGGGGGGGAAACCTTGGCGACCCCATCCAGCGCACCGGGGGAAATCTTGGCGACCCCATCGAGCGCACCGGGGGGAAGCTGGGCTACCCCAGCCAGCGCACCGGGGGGAAATCTTGGAGACCCCATCCAGCGCACCGGGGGAAACCTTGGAGACCCCATCCAGCGCACCGGGGGGAAATCTTGGCGACCCCATCCAGCGCACCGGGGGAAACCTTGGCGACCCCATCCAGCGCACCGGGGGAAATCTTGGAGACCCCATCCAGCGCACCGGGGGAAACCTTGGAGACCCCATCCAGCGCACCGGGGGGAAATCTTGGCGACCCCATCCAGCGCACCGGGGGAAATCTTGGAGACCCCATCCAGCGCACCGGGGGAAATCTTGGGCCCTGGCAAACTGCCAGCTCAAGCAGAGGCCTCGGGCCTCAGCAACCTTCCCTGGGCTCTCCAGCCCAAGTGCCCTCAGCTCACAACATCCCATTTAAATCGGGTGGGTCCCCAGACTTACCCTGCGCCGTGCCCAGCGCCCCGAAGACCCCGATCCGCATGTCCCGCTGAGAGGTTGGGTAGGTCTGGTTCCAGTACCGCAGCGAGTCGTCGGTCCAGTCACTGAGCCACAGGTTGGACCCCACGAAGGCGGCATATTGTGCAACGTAGGTGATGAAAACCCAGGTGGAGAATCCCCAGCCCACGGCGCGCAGGTACCTCAGGTACAGGGAGAACTTCACCTGCAGAGCAGCACAGCCTGTCGCAGCATCCCACAGAGTCCAGCCGCCGCACGCACCCCTGACACAGCTACGCCTGCAGGCCACACCTCTGCCCTCCCCACACAGCGGCACTCAACCCCCCCCCAGCACGGCCCAGCCCCCCCCCCCAGCACCGCCCAGCCCCCCATGCCCTCCCCACACAGCACCACCCACCCTGCCTTCCCATAGCCAGCAGCCCACCCTCCAAACACACCCCAGCAGCACCCCTCTACGCCTCCCTCTGCACGCATAGGCCGGGAGCGGTGCAATGAGGGTCAGCAAAGCTGAGGGTCAGCTTTCTCAAACAACTATTGTGGTTGTAAAGCAGCGAGGTGTGGGGTGGGATTTCACGGTGCCCCCGCCCCCAAGCCACAGGATCCCTTC
The DNA here is from genome assembly GCA_003942145.1 of Platysternon megacephalum. Classification (NCBI taxonomy): domain Eukaryota; kingdom Metazoa; phylum Chordata; order Testudines; family Platysternidae; genus Platysternon; species Platysternon megacephalum. The sequence continues at coordinate 425,691 of QXTE01000232.1, forward strand.
TCTCACCTTCCCCGTTTCCATGGCCTCCTTCTCAATCAGCCTCTGTCCTGTCACCTGCTCGGCAGGCTGCTTGCCCTTGGGCCCCACCTCACCTGCTTGCAGGGCCTTTCGCAGGGACTTGGTGCTGTTGGTGCTGAGGCTGCAATAGGGCGATTGCTCATCGTTAGCAATGGGGCGGCTGCACTTGGAGCCACCCTGGAACCCCATCCACCTTGCCCTGCACTCAGCCTCCCGCTCAAGCATGCGCCGGGATCTGCCAGGGACCAGCCATGGGGCTCACTGAGTTTGGCGAGAGAAACATTTCAACTGGACCCTTTGGAAATTCCTCCGAGTCCAGCGTTGTTCCCACCCTCTCCAGCTAAACAAGCCCAGCCCCCCGCTCCGGACACATCTTCACCCAGCCAGCGAGCACCAGACAGGTGCTGACAGCCGCGGGGAGAAGCCCAAGGGCTAAGTACGAGTACGAGTCACCAGTCATACTAGAGGGGAAGCTACTCAACTGCGTGATCCTGCCCAGTGCATTGTGGGGGAGCAGAAAGTGGTGGGGTTGGGGAGCAGCTTCAACAGAGGAGTGTGGGGGAAGACAGCTGGAGAAACCCTGCAGACAGGAACTCGCCCAGCCTGGGCTGCAGAGCAGAACCATGACAGACAGGCCTGATCAGCAGCTGAGCAAAGCAGAGGGCCCCACATGCCATGCAGGCCAGGGAGGCCCCAGAGACCAGGGCTCTCAGATGCTTTCCCACAGGTTCCCCAAGAAGTGGAGCCTCACACAGGGCCCCTCCATCCCAGGAAGCAAAGAAGAGGTCCAAGGCATGGGGAGATGCCTATATAGGAAGCAGGGAGAGGGAAGGAAAGGGAGGAGTTCGGGATGAGACCTGATGACTGGGGACAGGTTCCTACCTGCGGCTGAATCCTCTCTGCTGGATGCTGGCTTCTCTTTTCAGGGTCATGGTCACTATGTCGGCTGGCACGTCCTCCGTGCTAGTCTCAGGGACCCCACCGTCTTGCTCCTCTGCAGCTCCAACTGAAGCAGCAGACACAGGAGTTAGGAGGCGCCCGGACTGGATGTGGTGTTAGGGCAGCACACAGCTCTGTAGAGCAGTGGTTCTCAAACCCCTTTCACACAGCAAGTCTCTGAATGTGACCCCCCTTATAAATTAAAAACACATTTTTTTTATATTTAACACCATTATAAATGCTGGAGGCAAAGCGGGGTTTGGTGATGGAGGCTGACAGCTCCCGACCCCCATGTAATAACCTTGCGACCCCCTGAGGGGTCACGACCCCCAGTTTGAGAACCCCTGCCAAGAGCTGCTGCTGCTGTGACCGAGATGGCAATTTCCTGCAATATCTTCAGGAGCTCTTATTAAATTATGCTCAAGTATCCTTGGGGTCCATTGTATTAAATGAAGGGTTTGTGTGTTATTGTGGGCTGGGATGTATGTAACCTCTGGAGTGGGGAGATGTAAGTCCTGGGGGCTCAAAAGACTATATCGAACAATGTGTCAGACTAGAACAGACTCAGACCAAAAAGTGTGGAGTGGAATATACAGGGCGCGGGGAATCCCCACCTCCGGTGATGCAAACCCCAGCCCTGAGGAGGGACCACTGTCTGCTGATCACTCTCGCTGCCTTCTGACAGGTTCCCAGCTCTCCCCTGAAGCAGCTGGTGCTGGTGGCCCCTGTTGGAGATGGGGCACTGGGTGAGCTGGAGTGGGAATCCCTACGCCCCTAGGAGTGGGGGTGCAGCATTCTCTAGGTGGAACTGTCCCACTCCTTGTCAGGGCCTGTCTTGGGGAGACCAAGGGCCTTTTCTGGCTTTGCAGGACAGCACCGTGTGCTCAGGCGGGTCGCTGGGCTCGCTCCCAGCCGCAGCGTTGGACTTTGGGGCAGGGAAGGAGAAGAGACCACGCTCTGGGAACCGTTGTGGGCGGGAAGGTTCCCAGCAGGGGTCAGGGCTAGGTTCACTGAGGCAAGACTAGCTGAGTCACACTGGCTCCAGTTCAGGAGGAGGCAGGGTTGCAGTGGGCCCCCCCAAGGCAGAGGGAAAGGGGCGGAAACAGAGGGGCCCTGCAGAGACAGACCCAAGCTCCGGAGACAGCATAGGCCGAGGCTCTCCTTGTATTAGTGTTACCCTCGTTAGCAGAGGTGAACCCCAGGTGGGTGAGTTAGGGCTGTCTCCCTCCCTCCCGCCAACCCTGGGGCGCGCTGGGCAGGTGTAGCACAAAACAGGACTCCATGGGCACTGTATGAAGCTGATCCTGGGCCCAGCACATGCCCCCATACCTGTGGCCTCCCCCTCGGGGGTGCTGCCTTCCTGGCTCCCATACGTGCTCAGGAGCTGAGCGAAGGCCCCGCCGTTAGCCAGCAAGGTGCTGTAGGAGCCCTGCTCAGAAACGGCACCGGCCACCAGCACCACAATCTCATCCGTCCTTGGCAGGAAACTGACACTGTGTGTTACCAGGATCCGGGTCTGCAACAAAGAATGGCACAGAGGTTACAGGGCACAGCAGCTACAGCTGCCCACCCAGCCACCCCTGTGCCCCTGGCTGGAAACACATGCCACCCCCACCCCTGGCTGGGGACCCGCAGGGCTCCCCCTCGCCCACCACCGCCCCCGGCTGGGGACCCGCAGGGCTCCCCCTCGCCCACCCCCGCCCCCGGCTGGGGACCCGCAGGGCTCCCCCTCGCCCACCCCCGCCCCCACCTGAGTACCCGCAGGGCTCCCCCTCGCCCACCCCCGCCCCCGGTTGGGGACCCGCAGGGCTCCCCCTCACCCACCCCCGCCCCCGGCTGAGTACCCGCAGGGCTCCACCTCGCCCACCCCCACCCCCGGCTGAGTACCCGCAGGGCTCCACCTCGCCCACCCCCGCCCCCGGCTGGGGACCCGCCGGGCTCCCCCTCGCCCATCCCCGCCCCCGGCTGGGGGCCCGCAGGGCGCCCCCTCGCCCACCCCCGCCCCCGGCTGGGGACCCGCAGGGCTCCCCCTCGCCCACCCCCGCCCCCGGCGGGGAACCCGCAGGGCTCCCCCTCGCCCACCCCAGACGAGGGTTGATGGGGGGCATCTCCTGGGGGGGGGGGGGGGGCTGCTCCCTGCCCCGATCGGCTCGGGGCTGTTCTCACCTTGCCCTGCAGCAGCCCGTCCGGCCCCAGCACCTGGTCAAAGAGGTGCTTTCCCACGTGCGCATCCACGGCCGACAGGGGGTCGTCCAGCAGGTAGATCTCTGCGTCGCTGTACACAGCCCTAGCCAGGCTGACCCGCTGCTTCTGGCCCCCGCTCAGGTTAATGCCCTGGTGGGGAAAGCACCCGACTGTAAGTCCTGGGGCTCGCCCTGTACCCCAGTATGCTGACTGAGGGGAGCAAAGTCTTTCAACGGTGCTCACTCACCCTCACCCAGCCCCATGTTCTCCAGACAGCCCCCCCGAGCATCACACGCTCTCCCCTCCCCTCTCCCCACCCCCCCCTCCCCTCCCCCCCCCTTCCCCCCCTGCCCCCGCCAGATCCCCAGCCCCGTATTCTCTCTTCACCCCAGCACCCTAGCCCCCCCCCCAGCCCCGTGTTCTCCCGACGGCCCCCCCGGGCATCACACGCTCTCTCCCACCCCCCCCCCCGCTCCCCACCGCCCCCCCCCCCCTGCCCCCCTCCCCCCCCGTGCTCCAGACAGCCCCCCGAGCATCACGCGCTCTTGGCACCCCCCGACCTACCCCGATGTTCTCCAGACAGCCCCCCGAGCATCGCACACTCTCTGCACCCCCCAACCCCCCCCCGCCCCCTACGCTCCCCCCACCCCCCCCCACCCCCTCCCCCCGCCCCCTCTGCCCTCTCCCCCCCCCCCCCCCCGGCCCCCCCCCCGCCCCACCCCCGCCCCCCCCCCACCCCACGCCCCCCCCACCCCCCACCCCCCCCGCGCCCCCCCCCCTACCCCAGTATTCTCCCGAAAGCCAGCCAGGGCATCACACGCTCTCCCCTCCCCTCTCCCCACCCTCCCCCCATGTTCCCCAGACAGCCCCACCGTGCATCACACGCTCTCCGCACCCCCCGACCTACCCCCATGTTTCCCAGACAGCCCCCCAGGGCATCACACGCTGTCGGCCCCCCCCAACCTCCCCCCATGTTCCCCAGACAGCCCCCCGAGCATCGCACACTCTCTGCACCCCCCCTTCCCCCCCTGCCCCCGCCCCCCCCCACCCCCGTGTGCTGACGGCGGCGCGCACGGGCATCACACGGTGCCGGCGCCCCGCCACCCACCCCCATGTGCTCCAGACAGCCCCCCGAGCATCACACGCTCTCTGCCACCCCCCACTTAACCCCCCATGCTCCAGATAGATCCTGAGCACCGTATTCTCTCTGCACCCCAGCACCCTATCCCACCCCCGCGCTCCAGACAGCCTCCCTGTGCCCCATATGCTCTCTGAACCCCCCTATCCCCACGTGCTCCAGACAGCCCCCCCCCAAGCGCCACACGTTCGCTGCCACCCCCATCCCACCCCTAGGAGCTCCAGACACTCCCCAAGTGTCTGCCATCATTACCCCCCAAATACACACCCAGGGGCTGCTGCTTCCACCACCAAAAATTCCTCCTCAGCCTCGGACGCCCATGCACCTCCCCCACTCCACATACATCCTCCTCCTCTTCTACCTTCCTCATACACCCACGAGCCACCCATTCCTGCCACCACACGACCCTCGAGCTTCATACCCTCACAGCACCCTCCACCCTCTCTGGCCACCCCCAGACACCTCCCCCTCTCTATCCCCCACCTACTCCCCAGGACGCCTCCTCCCAGCCTTCCCCTCCCATCACACTCTCCTTCCCCGACATGCCCAGTGCCAATACCTTCTCTCCAATCTCCGTGAGGTCACCTCCAGGGAGCAGCTTCAGGTCTGGAAGGAGAGCACAGGCCTCCACAACCCGCTGGTACCTAGCCTCATCCAGTTCCGACCCAAAGAGAATGTTGTCCTTCAGCGTGGCGTTCTGGATCCAGGCCTGCTGGGGAACGTAGGCCACAGAGCCCTGGAGGGAAGAGCCCAATCACAGCGGCCTCATCCAGTCAGCGCAGGACTTGGGCCCTGGACTAGGGGCTGGGGAAAGGAGGGATGGGGGAGATGGGCCCGGAGTGGGAGCAGTCACATCCTCTGTGCAGGGAACTAGACAGAGCCAAGATGAGGTTGTGACACTGGCAGACCAGGTGCCAGCTCATGCCAAGGCCTGTAGGCCTCAACTGAACACTGACCAATACATCGCTGGAAACCAGTCTGGCTCAGCTCTGTGTCGGCATTGTTCAAATAAAGATCAAGTGTATGAGAATGTGGTTAGACATTATGAAATGCTGGTAGGAGCTGCGTGTAGTAATCTCACTTACAACATCTGTACCCCACATTATAAGGTTATATTGAGCATTTACTTTGTAACCCTCTGTAACTGTGTACCTTGCGAACCAGGAACGAAGCATTAACTAATGTAAGATGCTGGCTTCCTACTGAAGTGCTTAGGCCCTGCCCCCCAAGAAAGCCCATTGAAACAAAGGAGCCATTGCTCCCCCAACTCTCATGAAGAGGACTCATCCCATCAGCTTGAGCTCTGGGGGAAGATAATCAAAACTCCTGCCAAAGAAGAAACTGGATCTTTTATGCTGCTTGGACTTTGAGGGGCAAGGATTACTAGGCATAAACAGTGCTTCGCCTGGGTTAGCCCTAAAGGACACATAGAGCTTGCTTATTATAGAAGCTTCTATTACTTTTTGAAACTTTAGATTGGAACCCATTTGTGTGTGTTTGTTTATTTGCTTTAACCTTGTAAATAACACTCATTTCTTTTTCTTAGTTAATAAATCTTTGGTTAATTTATTATAGGACTGTTATTTTTTGCAAGCAGGCTGGCTAACCTAGTGAGGAGGGCTTTAAACTAGGTTCACCGGGGGCAGGAGACCAAAGCCCTGAGGTAAGTGGGAAAGTGGGATACTGGGAGGAAGCACAAGCAGGAGACCGCAAGAGGGGAGGTCTCCTGTCTCAGACCGAGAAAGCGGGACAATCAGCGAGTTATCTCAAGTGCCTATACACAAAGGCAAGAAGCCTGGGGAACCAGCAGGGAGAACTAGAAGTCCTGGCACAGTCAGGGAATTATGATGTAATTGGAATAACAGAGACTTGGTGGGATAACTCACATGATTGGAGTACTGTCATGGATGGATATAAACTGTTCAGGAAAGACAGGCAGGGCAGAAAAGGTGGGGGAGTTGCTTTGTATGTAAGAGAGCAGTATGACTGCTCAGAGCGCCATTACGAAACTGCAGAAAAACCTGAGTGTCTCTGGATTAAAGTTAGAAGTATGAACAACAAGGGTAATGTCGTGGTGGGAGTCTGCTACAGACCCCCAGACCAGGGGGATGAGGTGGACGAGGCTTTCTTCCAGCAACTAACAGAAATTGCTAGATCACAGGCCCTGGTTCTCATGGGTGACGTTAATCACCCTGATATCTGCTGGGAGAGCAATACAGCAGCTCACAGACAATCCAGGAAGTTTCTGGAAAGTGTAGGGGACAACTTCCTGGTGCAAGTGCTGGAGGAACCAACTAGGGGAAAAGCTTTTCTTGACCTGCTGCTCACAAACAGGGAAGAAATAGTAGAGGAAGCAATAGTGGATGGGAACCTGGGAGGCAGTGACCATGAGATGGTCGAGTTCAGGATCCTGATACAAGGAAGAAAGGAGAGCAGTAGAACAGAGACCCTGGACTTTAGAAAAGCAGACTTTGACTCCCTCAGGGAACTGATGGGCAAGGTCCCCTGGGAGAATAACATGAGGGGGGAAGGAGTAGAGGAAAGCTGGCTGTATTTTAAAGAAACCTTATTGAGGTTGCAGGAACAAACCATCCCCATGTGTAGGAAGAAAAGTAAATATGGCAGGCGACCAGCTTGGCTTAACAGTGAAATCCTTGCTCGTCTTAAACACAAAAAAACAGCTTACAAGAAGTGGAAGATTGAACAAATAACCAGGGAGGAGTATAAAAGTATTGCTCAGGCATGCAGGTGTGAAATTAGGAAGGCCAAATCACACTTGGAGTTGCAGCTAGCCGGAGATGTTAGGAGTAACAAGAAGGGTTTCTTTAGGTATGTTAGCAACAAGAAGAAAGTCAAGGAAAGTGTGGGCCCCTTGCTGAATGAGGGAGGGAACCTAGTGACAGAGGATGTGGAGAAAGCTAGTGTACTAAATGCTTTTTTTGCCTCTGTCTTCACAGACAAGGTCAGCTCCCAGACAGCTGCACTCTGCAGCACGGTATGGGGAGGAGGTGACCAGCTCTCTGTGGAGAAAGTGGTAGTTCGGGACTATTTAGGAAAGCTGGACGAGCACAAGTCCATGGGGCCGGATGCGCTGCATCCGAGGGTGCTAAAGGAGTTGGCCGATGAGATTGCGGAGCCATTGGCCATTATCTTTGAAAAATCATGGCGATCGGGGGAGGTCCCGGACGACTGGAAAAAAGCTAATGTAGTGCCCATCTTTAAGAAAGGGAAGAAGGAAGATCCAGGGAACTACAGGCCAGTTAGTCTCACCTCAGTCCCTGGAAAAATCATGGAACAGGTCCTCAAGGAATCAATCCTGAACCACTTAAAGGAGGGGAAAGTGATCAGGAACAGTCAGCATGGATTCACCAAGGGCAAGTCATGCCTGACTAACCTAATTGCCTTCTATGATAAGATAACCGGCTCTGTGGATGAGGGGAAAGCAGTGGATGTGCTATTTCTGGACTTTAGCAAAGCTTTTGATACAGTCTCCCACAGTATTCTTGCCAGCAAGTTAAAGAAGTATGGGCTGGATGAATGGACGGTAAGGTGGATAGGAAACTGGCTAGATGGTCGGGCTCAACGGGTAGTGATCAATGGTTCCTTGTCTAGTTGGCAGCCGGTATCAAGTGGAGTGCCCCAAGGGTCGGTGCTGGGGCCGGTTTTATTCAATATCTTCATTAACGATCTGGAAGATGGTGTGGACTGCACCCTTAGCAAATTTGCAGATGACACTAAACTGGGAGGAGTGGTTGATACGCTGGAGGGTAGGGATAGGATACAGAGGGACCTAGACAAATTAGAGGATTGGGCCAAAAGAAATATGATGAGGTTCAACAAGGACAAGTGCAGAGTCCTGCATTTAGGACGAAAGAATCCCATGCACTGCTATAGACTAGGGACCGAATGGCTGGGCAGCAGTTCTGCAGAAAAGGACCTAGGGGTTACGGTGGACGAAAAGCTGAATATGAGTCAACAGTGTGCCCTTGTTGCCAAGAAGGCTAATGGCATTTTGGGCTGTATAAGTAGGGGCATTTCCAGCAGATCGAGGGATGTGATCATTCCCCTCTACTCAGCACTGGTGAGGCCTCATTTGGAGTACTGTGTCCAGTTTTGGGCCCCACACTACACGAAGGATGTGGATAAATTGGAGAGAGTCCAGCGGCGGGCAACAAAAATGATTAGGGGGCTGGAGCACATGACTTACGAGGAGAGGCTGAGGGAACTGGGATTGTTTAGTCTGCAGAAGAGAAGAATGAGGGGCGATTTGATAGCTGCTTTCAACTACCTGAAAGGGGGTTCCAAAGAGGATGGATCTAGACTGTTCTCAGTGATAGAAGATGACAGAACAAGGAGTAATGGTCTCAAGTTGCAGAGGGGGGGGTTTAGGTTGGACATTAGGAAAAACTTTTTCACTAGTAGGGTGGTGAAGAACTGGAATGGGTTACCTAGAGAGGTAGTGGAATCTCCTTCCTTAGAGGTTTTTAATGTCAGGCTTGACAAAGCCCTGGCTGGGCTGATTTAGTTGGGTTTGGTCCTGCTTTGAGCAGGGGGTTGGACTAGATGACCTCCTGAGGTCCCTTCCAACCCTGAGATTCTATGATTCTATGATTCTATGACTGGCTACAAGTGTTGTCTTTGGTGTTAGATCTAAGGTGCAATTGACCTGAGGTAAGTGACTGGTCCTTTGGGACTGGGAGTAACCTGAATGTTGTTGTGATTTTTGGTGTAAGGGACCATCTATCACAAAGACAAGTTTACCTGGGTGACAAGATAGACTGTCTGTGACTCCCTGGTTAGGCTGTTATAGTGCCTGAGGAGTTTACACTTGATACTTGGCTCCTGAAATAATAGAATCATAGAACTGGAAGGGACCTTGTCTAGTCCAGCCCCTGCACTCACGGCCGGACTAAGTATTATCTAGACCACCCCTGACAGGTGTTTGTCTAACCTGCTCTTAAAAATCTCCAATGATGGAGATTCCACAACCTCCCTATGCAATTTATTCCCGTGCTTAACCACCCTGACAGGATGTTTTTCCTTATGTCCAACCTAAACTTCTCTTGCTGCAATTTAAGCCCATTGCTTCTTGTCCTATCCTCAGAGGTTAAGGAGAACAATTTTTCTCCCTCCTCCATGTAACAACCTTTTATGTACTTGAAAACTGTTATCATGTCCCCTCTCAGTCTTCTCTTCTCCAGATTAAACAAACCAATTTTTTAAATCTTCCCTCATAGGTCATGTTTTCTAGACCTTTCATCATTTTTGTTGCTCTTCTCTGGGCTTTCTCCAATTTGTCCACATCTTTCCTGAAACATAAGTACAGAACTCACAACCAGTATGGGGTTTGTGCTCTGGTTCTTAACAGACAGCTTGGCAGAGCGGATAATTCCTGTGACATTCAACGTCCTGCAGGGTAAATGTTGTTCACTGCATCTCCCCAGGACTTAGGGGGAAGAGGGTGCTGGAGGCTAGGACCCTAACTAGCCTTTCCACCCTACAGACCAAGGGTTTGCTCTCACTTCCATGAGCTGGGTGGATATTTGTCCGTGGTACCAAGCTGCCATGTGATCGGTCGTGACAGTGGATGTCCGGCGCTTTCACGCCAGCAATAGCATGAAGTGTGTGAGGGAGGACTGAAGGGTATTGGCAGAGTCGGGTAGGGACGATTTGAGTAGCGGGGGGCTGCAGATCAGGATTGAGGGGCATCGGAAAGATATGCATGTAGGGAGCCCAGGGCTGGAAGAGCAGCGGGGCAGTGGGGCAGGGCTGAGGGGCACCAGCAGAGCTAGAGGGTGTCCCAGAGCTGGAATACCAGGGAAATCTGCAAGTCATGACCGAGGCGACTTGGCCTGGATCCTGGCTGGGGGGGGCTTGGTGCCTGGCCAGGCTGTTCACATCTCTGCCTGGGGTGGGCACTCTTAAGTGCCCCCCAGGATCCGACGGCAGCTCACGGGGCCTCCTCCACCCGGGGCAGCTCCTCTCACCTGGATGTTAATGTGCCCCTTGAGGTTTTCCATCTCTCCTAGCACAGCTGACACCAGTGAGGATTTCCCTGAGCCCACCGCCCCGACCACAGCCACCAGGCGCCCAGGCTTGATATCCAAAGTGACCCTGAAAGGACGAGACAGCTGGGACTCAGAGCAGCGCTGAGCAGCTACCAGGGATGTAAATAACATGTAAAAACAATAACTGTGTAACCAATTGAAATTCTATCGGTTACATGGGTAAATGTTTAACCGGGGAACTAGGGGTGCAGGGGCTGCTGCAGCATCCCCAGGTTTTAGCCGGGGCTCCGCTGCCGCCCCACGCCCAGGGATCCCTGCTGCTGCCCCTGCCCCCGGCCCAGCGCGCCCGGCATCTTGGTTGCCAGCCCGTGCCCAGGGTCCCGGCTGCCGTCCTGCCCCCGGGGGTCTGCCCTGCGGCGGCAGCCGGGATGCTGGGCGCAGGTGGAAGCAGAGCCCTGGGCACGGGGCCGGCAACCAGGATCCCGGGCATGCAGGGCAGCAGCCGGGACCTAGGGCGGAGTTTAATTATTAACAGAAACTGATAAGCCTCAAGCTTATTGGTTAACCGGTTAAACTTTTATATCCCTAACAGCTACGTTATCCAGGCTAACCGCAGGCTACTTCCCGGACTCCTGCGTCTCCTGGACTTGCCACCCAGGCCTTGCACGTGGCTGGAAACATCATGAAAGGACCCAGACCATGTGGTCAGCGAGAACAAGCCAGTGAAGCAGGTGTTTCCAGCTGCCTGTGTCTCTGCTCTGGGGGATGTGTGTCCTGCAGTCCCAGGCCCCACCGACAGCACAGGGCGATTGCCTGGCAGGTCAGTAACAGAGAAGGGATCCCCCCAGCACAGCACCAGGCCCCGGACGCAGCACACTCACTCTCTGATCACAGGCTCGGCACCCTGCTCCCAGGCAAAGGAGGCCTCGGCGAACTGCATCGCAGAGTCTGCCAAGAGAACGGGCAGCGCCTCAGCGACTGGGTGGGGGACAGCTCCCTCCCCAGCCCAACCCCAAACTCGGTGTGTCCAGCTCCCAGGAGCCACCAGCCCACTCGGGGGCTCCCCCTCATGCCTAGTGGATCCTGGATTTGGGCCTCCCCAAAGGGCCCTGCACATGAGGGGAGGGTTGTTGTACCACAGGACCATGCAAACCAGGTGCCCCGCACACAAGGTGCGAGGGGGGGGTGTATCTAAGGGCCCCACAAATGGGGTAGGAGTGGAGGGGGGATTGTGCCTGGGGGCCCCACACACGGGGTGGGAGTGGGGGGGGATGTATCTAAGGGCCCCACACTTGGGGTAGGAGTAGGGGGATGTATCTAAGGGCCCCACACATGGGGTGGGAGTGGGGGGGGATGTATCTAAGGGCCCCACAAATGGGGTAGGAGTGGAGGGGGGTTGTGCCTGGGGGCGCCCCACACGGGGTGGGAGTGGGGGGGTTGTGCCCAAGTGTCCCCCACATGCAGTGGTGCTGATGGGGAGTTGTATTTGAGGGCCCTGCACACCCCTGATGTGGCAGCAGGCCCCCCCCAGACACACCAGGGCCCCGCTGTGAGTCCTGGCAGTTTATTTACCAACACTGGGGTCACGTCTTACGGCTGAAGGGTCCAGGTCGCCACTCCCCAGGTACCGCTCCAGCCGCTCGGTGGACACGCTGGTCTGTAGGAAGCAAAAGGGGATGTCACACAGGTGAGACACAAGATCCATCCGAGTGGGGTAGAGAGCTCCAGAATCTTCCTGCCCAACCCTCACACCCTGGGGGCAGCTCCCCAGTTCTGTATTTCCCAAGAGATTGAACAATAAGGCAGGGACCGTGTGTCTGCGTGTGCAGCACCCAGAAGAGAAGGTTACTCCCCCTGTGCAGTAACTGGGGGTCTTCGAGATGTGTGTCCCTATGGACACTCCCCTGTAGGTGCAGCAGCGGCTCCTGCGCCTGGGATCGGAGATCTGCGGTAGCAGCGCCCGTTGGGCTGCACATGTGCTCCTCCCCGTCTTGCACCATCTATATAGCGCTCTGCGGTCCAACCACCCTCAGTTCCTGCTCTACTGCAGAGTTTATGTTTGAACTCCGAAGCAGAGAGGAAGGAGGGTAGGTAATGGAGCACCCGTCAGGGGACACATCTCTCAGAAGCTCCGGTACTGCATACGGGGAGTAACCTTTCCTTCTTCTTTGAGTGATGCGCTATGGATGCTCCACTGTAGGTGACTGCAGAGCAGTGCCCCGAGATGGAAGTGACTTCGGAGTGATGTCTACTAACGCTGACAGGACACTGCGTCCTGGTCGGGCGTCCTGGTCCTGGTCGGGCATCTGATGCCACGTCGTGGGTAATTGCATAGCGTTGGCTAAAAGTGTCAGTTGTCAGTGTCAGTGTCAGTAATTGGCACATTGTTCAGGCATGCTCCCAGCTTCAGCCCCACAGGGGGGTGCCAGGGCTCAGAGCACCGGGTTTCAGCTGCGGGGCCCCGTGGCCCCCCTGAAAGGGCTCGCGGACCCCCAGGGGACCGCGGACCCCAGATTGAGAACTGCTAGCATAGGTGCCAAGGGCTTGCTTGGTGCTGGCAGTTTAGTTGGTGCAGAAGCACTGAGGATTATTTTTGTTGAAGCAGTGGGTACCGCTTTTGAAAGTCTTACACTGTCTTTCTCAGTGCCAAGAGACAATGTTTCCACCTGTGATCCTGCCCGTTTAGGGTCCTTGGACCTGTCCTTCGCACTGGTACTGGAGGTGCCCAGACAGTCACGGGAGCTGTCTCACGTCTGTAGCCGCAGCATCCTCAGAGCTCACCGGAGATGCCTTTTTCTGAGGCAGCTCCTTAGAGGAGGAGCTAGTGGCCCTTTTCTCTTCACCTGGGCGGGAGAGGGTGGGTTTCCTCTTGGTGTTGCACAGCGAGTGAAGGTTGGCTGCTGACCGTATGGATGGTGAGCACCGCATAGGAGAGGTATCAGGGCCAGGGTCTGAGGCTGGTCGCAGAGAAAGCTCCATGAGTAAAAGTTTTAGCCTCAGTTCACGGGCCTTCAAGTTGAGGCAGCAGGTACACTTCTGAGAGACGTGTCCCTCACCGAGGCAGCGTATGCACCAGGAGTGACCATCGCTCACGGGGATGGCTTCGCAGCAAGAGAGGCACCTCTTAAACCCGGGGGATCTGGGCATAAACGAGCAGGGAGAGTCTCCCGATCGGGAAAGGCGTACTAAAAACGGGAAACCTATGCTAAGCTAAAGAATAACGGGGAGGAAAGAGCAATGGAATTTTTTTTTTTTAGGGGAAAGAAAAATGAAAGGAAACGGCGAGTATCTACAAAAGAACAGAAACACGACTGTTACTGCCATTACTAAAGGCTAGGGATGTCTGAAGGGCTCTGCTCAGGATCCCATCCCAGACCAAGGGCGGCTGAGAAGGAACTGAGGGTGGTTGGACTGCACAGCGCTATATAGACGCCGCTCATGGCGCGAGACGGGGAGGAGCGCATGTGCGGCCCGACGGGCGCTGCTACCAAAGATGTCCGATCCCAGGGCAGGAAGCGCAGCTGCAACTACAGTGGAGCACCCAAAGGGACACTACTCGAAGAACTGCAGCTCCAATCCTGGCAGGGCCTCTGGGTGCCACCGCAACACACGCAAACAAGAGAGGAAATAAATTAGATGCCAGGCGGGCATGGAGCCCTGCAACCCAAGTCCTCCCGCTCCCCACTGAGTCCTGCAACCAGCACTCTGACCTGTGCCCCACATGCTGATTCCTTGGCCCAAAGACCAGCCACATGAGCCCCCTGCCCTGAGCCCCACACGCCGAGCCCTGATACCTCAGCCCCACACGCCGAGCCTGAACCATATGATGCATTTGGGGGTTAACAAAAGGGCCCAAGACTCAACCCTGCTTCTCTCTGCCCTGCCCGGGGTGCTCACCTGCACCAAGGAGGAGATGACCATGGGCAGCATGGCCATGGGGAAGCGCAGCACGTTGAAGAGGGAGATGGAGGTAAATGCCTTCTGTGCGTCTAGGACGTTCTTCTCATCCACCATGACGTAGACGGCGAAGCTGGCCACAGAGACCTGGGGGCAGGGGGTGTTAGAGCCACAGCCCCTCTGCCACTGCAGCCACGCCTTCACCCCCACCCCACTGCGCTCCTGCCTGGCATCCCATCCTCCGCATGCAGGGGCACATGCTCAGGCCAGGGGTCCCATCTCCCAATGCTCGGTGCTTCTTCTGGGGCCCCAGCCCATGTGTCCCCCCCACACAGCGCTCCAGCTGGGGGACCCACCCAGAGCTCTTGGTGGGGTCTCCCCGGAAGAGTGACAGTGGACAATAAACACGCTGGTGCTTTGCCTGCCTTCCCTGGGACAGGCGCCCCGCCCAGGGGCAAGTCCCAGTCCCTGATCACAGGGAAGTAGTATGGGATGGTGGGGGGAATAGGCACATTACTCCCAGTCCATAGCCTGTCAGCCCCTGGGCACATCCCACCCCCTAACCTCAAAGCTTGATCCCCCTTCCCCGCCAGCAAAACCACCCGCACATCCACACCCACAGGCAGCCTTATCGCCCTGGGCATATCACAATCCCTCCTGCCAGCCAGGAGGCAGCCCCACCTCCAGCCCTGTCTCCCCGGGGGCCAACCGCCACCGCCACCCCTCGTGCACTCACCAGGAACGGGGCACAGGAGAAGATGAAGATGGAAAAAGCCTGAAGGTTGGTAAAGTGCAGCAAACCCTTCAGCTCACGCACCCGGATCTCCCCAACCTGTCGCTCAAACGAAGGCTCCCAGGCGAACAGCTTCAGAATCTGAGCGACACCCAGAATGAGCGGATCCTGGTCCCACAGCGACCCCCACTCCCAAGGCTCATCTCACCTGCACGCAGCACACCGTCCACCGGCCCTGGGTCCTGCTCTCCTGCCTGCAGCCCCACCCATAGGTAGCTGCACAACCAGCCAGGGGCATGATGGGGGTCACCTTCCTGGACCCATGCAGCAAATCCTATACCATCACGTGCCATCGACTCGGGGGGGAGAGGCACTGCCAGCACTGCTGCCATGCAGAGAAGAATGGGCCCCCATGTGCCCTGGGGAGGGGATGGCCAGGCAGCAACCCCAGGTGTCCTGGTGGGGGGCAGGGCAGCCAGGCACGCCCCTAATGCCCTGGAGGGGGAGGGGCAGCCAGGCACTGGGGGGTGGGGTCCATGGTGCTCACCTTGATCCCACTGAGGATTTCATTCATTATTTTCATGCGCTGATCCTTATTCTTCATGTTCTTCATCTGCCAGTGAGAAAGGCGAGTTGGATCCCCCAGCCCAATGCAAAGAGCAGCTCCTAAAACCCAGGAGCTCCACAAATGTCCCATCTCGGCCCCAGGCTCACTCATCCCTCATCTGCCTTGCCAGCACTCCCCACCTGCAGGCCCCAGCCCGGACTCCCGTCTATTCCCGGCGGGCCCCCTCTCCCGTTGGCAGGGGCTGGACCAGTACAGGTGCAGGAGGGTCAGCTCACTGGGCTGGGGTCTCTGCCAGAGCCTGGTGCTCCACAGAGCGGTCTCCGGGCTGCAGGGTAAGGGGGCAGACCCGAGCAGGCTCTGCATTTCCTCTCTCGGACCCCATCTACATTCCCACTCCGGAGAGCCACTGACAGCGTGCAGGGGCACTGGAGGGAAGAGGACAGGGGTGGCTGGTGAGTGGAGGGGCTCAGGCGGAGAGGGGCAAGGAGGAAGCCTTTGCCAGGCCAGCCTGGGGAGCGGACCCTGCCCAGCCGCTGACCTGAATGCTTCTGGCCTTCGTGGCCAGGACAGCGTTGATGGGGATGAGCAGCACCATGACCCCGATCCCTGCCAGGACGGAGGGGCCCAGCTCCCACCACAGGAAGACGATGGACAGGGCGATCTGTAGCGGCGCCGACCACAGCTGGTGGATGAAGTTGGCCAGGTCCATGAACCTCTGGGCGTCGGCCGACATCAGGTTCACTGTCTCACCCTGGGTGTACTCCTTGCGGGTGGCGTTGGAGACAGTAAGCGCCTAGGGTGGACAGCACAGTCACCAGGGGTCAGGCCAGCCCCCATCCCCTGCTGCGTGATGCGTGTGAAGTCTAGGCCTAAAGCATCAGAGCAGCTCCTGGTAATTGCCGACCTTCCTGCACTGACTCCTGAGTGCTGGCTCTTGGCCACAGAGCCACTCCTCCTCGCCGGGCCTCCCACCTGGCTCTGGGGACCGCTGCACTACTGTGGGTAAATGCCTCCCACCAGGACTCTGCAGCCAGCACGTCACTGCACGGGGATCACAGCAGGGAGCCGGCCGGTGCACATGGTTCTTACTGCATGGCTCCCGGCAGGTAACCCCCAAGATGTCCAAAGCCCCCAGCCCCTACACTGGGGAACAAAGGCCCAGCCCATAGGTGCCCTTGGAGGAGTGGCAAAGACATGGGAAGGGGGAAGTGTATTGTGGGACAGGGCTTGGGGGGAGCAGGGAGGCCCCCCACGCCGTCCTGCAGCCATTCCTGGCAGAGCTGACGGGGGTACCCACACCGACCTTCTTGTAGACAGCGGACATGAGTGCCGTGCGCAGGCTCATGCCCAGCAGGAAGCAGAGCTGGAAGTACTGCTGCAGGCAGATCGACTGGACCAGCGCGGTTACAAACAGCAGCAAGGCGTAGAGGTAGCCCTGCCAGGCATACGCCGTGGGGTCCGCAACAAAGGAGATCAGCAGTCTGACGGTCAGAGCAGCCAGTGAGACCAGCCAGGCATGGGGAGACCTCTGCCCCACAGAGACCACTCCCCTAGGGACACCACAACCCCTGCCCCACAGAGACCAGCCCCCCCAGGGACACCCCCATCCACCTAGATCAGCCCCCCTAAGGATGCTGCCACCCCCTCCCTGCAGAGACCACCCCCCCAGGGATGCCACAACCCCTGTCCCTCAGAGACCAGCCCCCCACAGATCCTGCCCCCCTGCCCCACAGAGACCAGCCCCCCAGGGACACCCCTGCCCGCATAGATCAGCCCCCCCAGGGATGCCACAACCCCTGCCCCTCAGAGACCAGCCCCCTAGGGACACCCCTCCCCAGCCCCACATAGACCAGCCCCCCCCAAGGATGCTGCCACCCCCTCCCTGCAGAGACCACCCCCCCAGGGACACCACAACCCCTGCCCCACAGAGACCAGCCCCCCCCCCCCCACGGATCCAGCTCCAACCCTGCCCAGAGACCAGACCCCTGGGGATACCTCTGCCCCACAGACACCAGTCCCCCCCAACACCCCTCCACCCCACAGAGACCCAGAAGGGAATTGTCACCCCTGCCTCAAAGAGACTAACCCTGGGGACATCACCACCCCCAGCTCACAGATACCAGCCCCCTGGGGCTCCCCCACCCACATTCCATCTATAACAACCAGCCACTGATGCTAAACCCTGGACCATGAAGCAGCCCCCATTGTCTGGGTGTGTCCCTGCACCATCCAAGAGAAACCCCTGGGCCTGCCCTAGCTCCTGGCTGGGTGCAGGGCAGGGGAGAGGCAGCCCAGAGATGGGGACTCACTTCAGCAGCTGGGGGCTGGCAAACACCAGCAGGTCGTGCACCAGCTTGAAAGCCACCGATTTCAGGAGGTTCCCCGCAAAGGTTCTGATCAGGGCCTTGGCCAGCCAGGCCTTGGGGTAATCCCCGCTGGGGCCACCCACATCCTCCTTCTTCTTCCGCTTCGGCCGCTTCTCCTCCTAGACCGGAGCCAGCATGTGAGAAAGGGAGCTGGATCAGACAGGCATCCTGCCGGCCCCTCACCCTGGGTCAGACACCCCACAGGGTCCTCCCCCAACACTCCATGGGCCCCCTGGATCGGACACCCCGCACAGGGACCCCCTCCCATCCAGGGGCCCCTCCCCAGGACAGGTCTCTCCCCCCCACCAAGGCATCCTTCTCCCTGGATCAGACACCCAGCCCAGAGGCCCTTCCCCAGGACAGGTGCCCCCACCCATCCAGGGGCCCCTCCCCAGGACAGGTCTCTCCCCCCACCAAGGCATCCTTCTCCCTGGATCAGACACCCCGCCCAGGGACCCTTCCCCGGGACCGGTGCCCCGCACCGGTGCAAGACCCAGTCCCGGATGGCAGGGAGGCAGCATGGGATGGTGGAAGCAATGGGTGCTCGGGAAGGGGTGGGGGAGCTGCAGGGGTTAGTGCTTCACACGCTCCTACCAGAGACTTGGGGCTGGTTCCCGGGGCTGGGAGGGACGTGTGGGCAGCACAGAACCCCAGGGGAGAAGGGGCTTCACAGCCCTGTGCTTAGACCCTCAGCGCAGCACGGAGCAGCACGGATGGCCCAGGGAGAGGGGAGCTGTGAGACAGGCCTGTGGGGAGCTGGTGAGGGGAGCAAACCTTAAGACTTGTGGGGCATCTATTGCGGGCTCCCTCCAACCCTCCTCACTCACGTCATTGCAGAGTCAAAGCACCAATGGCTTGTGCCAGGGACACAGTGACCCGGCACCAGAGCCCCAAGTCCAGCCCAGGGGGCAGCGAGGGAGTTACCAGCACCAGGATGTCTTGGCTCTGAGCCTTGCCGAGCCCATTCCTGTGGTCTGGGGCTGCCTCGCGCACGCTCCTCTTGCAGCGCCGTCTCTCCAGCTTCCGACGGGCCTTCCTCACCTCGGCCCTCATGTTCCTGTCAAACCTGCTGAAGATTTGCTGCGTTTTCACGTTTTCTTTCAAGTCCCAGAGATCTTCCATCTCCAGGGGTTTGCGATAGCCCTTCAGAACCATCCTGTGGGGCAGGGAGAGCCTCTGGTCAGCAACACCTTCTCCTGCACACTACGGAAACGGGCCTCTCCTGCTGCCTGTCCCTCACACCCAGCCCGGAACAGACACAACGCCAACACTCAGGGTCACCGGGCGCTGGAAGCGGAGTCCAGTGTCCCAAGCAACCGAGCTGCCTCTGGGGTGCTGAATCTCACTGCAGTGCGAGCCAGGAGCGACTCATTTCACCCACAATTCCTCCCGCCCTGCACCTGGCAGACAGGATCTGAGCAGACCTCAGCCTCACACAATGCCCTCCCTGCCATCCCAGTCCTGGGCTTGCCACAACTCACACCGCTCTGCTGGGGCCCCTCAGTCCCAGCCTGCAACCCCCTGCTGTTCCCGCCCTGGGCTCCCTCCTGCCCTGCTTTGCCTACCTGCTGTACCAGCCAAAGGTGATAGAGCTCAGGAAGGAGGCTGTGACCTCTGGGTTCTAGGACACAAAGAAAGAGAAGAGTCTGTTCAACACAGCTGTGTCTGTGGCAAGAGCTGACTCGTCTCCCCCTTCCAAGGTGGAATCGCGGGGGCCTCACACTGAGTCTGACCCAGGCAAAGAGCACGTGGGGCAGGTCTGGCCAGTCCTGGGACCTGCACAGGCTGAAAGGCAGGGGTTGAAAGCCCTGCAGGGCTGAAGTGTGGGGACTCTCTCCAACCCCCTGGCCCACACTGAGACCTCACAGACACTGTCGCACAACCCCAGCCTCAAAGATGGGTGGAGATGGAGCCCACGTGCCACCAGCCCCTCTGTGCTGAGGCACCTTGTGGCATCCTCTCCCTCCCCAAGCCACCCGCAGGGTCTTCAAGCTGTGCTCACCCCAGAGCCCAGACTGGGGCACAGAGCTCTCACCTTCTTGGCCATTTCCTCTGTTTCTGGGGCGACATCCGAGAAAGCAGAGACGATCAAGAGGAGGAGCTGGAGCCCATAGGAGATGAGGAAGAGGCTGAACCGCGGCAGGTCAGGAACCAGGCCCTGTGGGGGAGGAAAGCCCTCAGGGATAACTGATGGCACCTGCAAGCGAGGTACAAGCCCAGCCTGGACCCAGGGACGACCAGGAAAGTGAATGGGGCTAAGGCTGCCTGAGCGTTTCCGCTCAATCCCTCATTTCAACTGCTCCTGAATTCCTGGAGCTGTCTCCTTTCAGCCCAGGCCCCTCTGGACATGACCCCCAGGGGCACGCACTGGGGTGGGCAGAGCTGAAGCCCTATGGGAGGAGAGATAGGAGCGATTTCTCCTTTACCCCCACTCACGTTCCCCATGGGTGCTTGCTCACAGGGGGCTGCAGTGCCCCAAAAGCTGATGTTAGTTAACAGCCCACAAGGAAGGGGATTTTCCTGCCCCTCTGGGAGAACTGGGAGTGTGAGGGATTTCCCAGGGGCCCTTGCGCGCAGTCCCCGCTGCTCCTCACCAGCAGTGCCTTCCGGATCAGCGTCTGGAGCGGGAACACCCCGCAGAGCAGGGAGAGAATCCAGAAGAGGAAGAGAGGTCCGGAGTCCCTGCACCGGTGGAAGCGCTGCGTGTCATGGAGCAGCAGAACCAGGAACTGGGGAGAGAGCGAACTGGGTCAGAGCAGGGGGTGCAGGGAGGCTGGTGACAGAGGAACCCAGGACAACGTAACCTGGGCAGGGGGTAGGACCCCAGAGGCTCATGACCTGGAGATTATACATGGGCTCCAGGAAGTCACAGATGCAGAATCGGGCTCCACAGTATTGGCTTCCATTTAAAAATGTGATCCAAGTGTAACTGATTGTGACGTTATCTGATTAAACTATGACCATGTAGATCATTGCTGCTACCACTGTTATATAACTGCAACAAATCCTGTACAAAATGTGCCATGTAAGGTGTCTATGGAAAGGTTATGATTCGCTGAATATGATTATGCTATTTGCATGCATGTATCATGTTTGTATCTGAAGTTATGAGCATTGGCTCCATACCTGGATTTCCAGTGAGTTTGCTTCAGGGAAACACCAACAAGGTGTTTACCCGGCACATTGTGAAGCGACTATTGCAGTTACGTGGCTCATCTAAAGGTCATTTAACTCACAATGGAAGACACCCATCGACACTGAATGGACTGTCCTGTCTGTGGTATAGGTAATGGCTTCAGGCAGGGACATGTGACTTTCCCATGTGACTCCAAACTCCACCTTTTACCTGTAATTTTCCACTAGCTGTGCTGAGGGCTTTGTTTGAAACAATGGGGGTTTCCCTCATGGCAGAAGCTATAAAAGGCGCTGGAAACACCTTCATTTTGCCTCTTTCCTGCTCCAGCCTCTGGACTATGGACCTATACTAATGGGAGCATCTAACCAAAGGACCGAGAACCTTCCAATGATTTGGAAGCAACCAGAGACTTGACTAAGGCCCCGTCTACACTGGCAAGTTTCTGCGCAGTAAAGCAGCTCTGAGCGCTGTAACTCCCCGGGTGTACACGCTGCCAAGCCACTTTGTGCGCAGAAACTGCACAGATGCAGCGCTCTAAAAAACCCACCCCGACGAGAGGCGTAGAGCTTTCTGCGCCGGGGCGACAGCGCTGCGGTGCCAGTGTAGACACCCTGGTCGATTACAGCGCTGCCATTGGCCTCCGGGAGGTGTCCCACAATGCCTGTTCTCACCTCTGGTCATCAGTTTGAACTCTACTGCCCTGCCCTCAGGTGACCAACCGTCAGCCTCACCCCGTAAATTCCTTTGCAAATTTGAAAGTCCCCTTCCTGTTTGCTCGGTGACGCCTTGTCACAGGCCCAAGGACTCCCTCCCTCGGGGGTGCCATGGGGAGGCAAATCAGCATTGTATGTTGCTAACGCCGTTGCAAACACCGCAAGGCATTTCGGGGGAGGGCCAAAGGTGTAAATGTAAAATAAAAAATTCCTTGCAGGGTGCAAAAGGCCAAAAGGGAAAAAAAGGGGAAAAAAAGAAAAAAATGGGTTAACTTGGCACTTCAGCTAGCTCCATGTAAAAATAAAACGCTGGCCCCAGCCCAAGGTCATGGGCTAAAAAAAAATCTACAGCTGCCCAGATGTAAAAAAAAAAAAAAACTAAGTTAAGCAAAGCTGCAAAAAAAGAAGCAAAAACAGTAAAAGCAAATAAGGCGGTGATGGTGAAGGCCAACAGAAGGAAAAACAAAGTCTCCAAAGACAGTGTGTTTTGGGCAGCCAAAAAGGCCACAGCAAGCCAATTGAAACTGGTACAAAAAGCACCAGGCACAAAGGGCTCTAAACAACGACACTCCCAAAAAACCCCAAAACTTAAAACCCTCCCGAGAGCCCAAGCAAGGCAAAAATTACAGCGGACCCCAGACAACCTGGGCCCAAAACAGAACTCCCGTCCACCCTACCCCCTCTTCTTCTTAGGTTACACCCAGGCTTGGCCAGCCGTGGGTAGAGCGTGTGTAAGTATAAAAGTGGGTTAGGGTTTGGGGCACTAACGCTTTCTTCCTTCCTCTAAGTAACGTGGGAAACTCCCATCACTCTCCACTGTTATTTTATTATTTTATTAATAAAGCTTTAAAATTTAAACCCTTGGTGTGTTTCGTCATCTCCTCCCCAAACAATCCTGTAGTCAGCCTAATCACCTGACGCCTCAGGCAGATTGGTAACTGAAATTTGTCACAACGTGCAGTGGTCTCAGTGCATCTTTCCAGGTGGCCATGCCTGCTCCATGCACCAGGCAATCCCCCGCTTGGAGCAATGCCGAGCTGCTGGACCTCATCAGTATTTGGGGAGAGGAGGCTGCGCAGTCACAGCTGCTTTCCCGCCGTAGGAATTATGATACCTACGGGCAGATTTCACAATGCATGACAGAAAGGGGCCATGACCGGGACACACTGCAGTGTAGGATCAAAGTGAAGGAGCTGTGGAATGCCTACCACAAAGCGCGGGAGGCAAACCGCCATTCCGGTGCTGCGCCCATGAGTTGCCAGTTCTACAAAGAGCTGGACGCGATACTTGGTGACGACCCCACCTCCACTGCAAAGACCACTGGGGATACTTCGGTGGCTCGCTTGCCAGTCGAGAGTGGACCGAACCAGGAGGAGGAAATCTTGGACAAGGATGTGGAGGGGGACCCAGAGGCAGAAGACGACTCAGAGATCAGTGATGCATGCAGCCCGGAGCTCTTCTCTACCCCGGAGGAGGCTAGCCAGTCACAGCTGTCGGAGCTTGGCGAAGCGCAAACAGGAGAGGAGGCCCCTGGTAAGTGGCTTTGATTTTGGGAATTGCTGAAGCAAGTTGTTGGGGGCAGGAGGGTTGCAGAAAGCAGGCTTGTATCTGTATGATGCATGTACCACCGCATGCCTAGTCCAGGGCCGGCTCCAGGCACCAGCCCAGCAAGCAGGTGCTTGGGGCGGCCACAGAGAGGGGCGGCACATCCGGCTTTTCGACGGCAATTCAGCGGCGGGTCCCTCACTCCCTCTTGGAGCGAAGGACCAGCCGCCGAATTACCGCCGAAGACTGAAGCGGCGGCGGTAGAGCTGATCGCGACTTTTTTTTTTTCTCGTGTCGTAGCTAGTATGCATGGCAAGATCAATGTCGCACTCCTCTTGCCTTTGGAGTTTAAGGAATAACTCCACTGCCACTTGTGATGTGTTGGTCAGTGCGAGCAGCATACTGGTCAACAGCTCAGGATCCATTCCTGCAGCCCAAAAGAGGCAGGGCAGGGCACGCAGGACACAAACTGTTGAAAGATGGCGCCAAATGCAGACGGAAGCACAGGGATTGCTGGGATGCGAAGCAATGCATCACGGGGCATTGGGACAGGACCCAGGACGCCCTGCAACCCCTTCCGCCTTCCCAGAAGTCTTAGCGGCAAAAGAGAAAGAGGTGCTCTCTGGGATAGCTGCCCAGAGTGCACCGCTTCGAATAGCGCTGCAAGTCCCGCAAGTGTGAACACGGTATTGCGCAGGCAGCTGTCAGTGTGAACACACAACAGTGATTTCCCTTCAGCGCTCTCTGAGCAGCGCTGTAACTGCCGGCGCTGTAACTCTGCCAGTGTAGACGTGCCCTTAAGTCATCAGTTTATTCCGTCACTGCTACAAGCCTGATCCAAGAACTTTGCAATTATTGTATGTATTTGATTCCTTTAACCAATTTTAACCCTCACCTTTCTTTCTTTTTATAAATAAACCTTTAGATTTTAGACACTCAAGGATTGGCAACAGCATAATTATTGGGTAAGATCTGAGTTGTATATTGATCTAGGTGTGTGGCTGGTCCTTTGGGATCAGAAGAACCTTTTATTTGATAAAATTGGTTTTAAAGAACCACTCATCTAGTGTTTTTGGTTGTGATACAAGGACTGGAATGCCTAAGGAAACTCCTTTTCTGACTTCTTGTTAGCCAGTGTGATGAAACAGAAGTTTACTTTTGTTGCTGGTTTGGTATACCTTATGGGAGAATAACCACCAATTTTGGGGTGTGGCGTCTGCCCTATTTCTCAGCAGTTTGTCTTGAATTGGGTATTCTCAGTTGTGACCCACAGAGGCATGGTTACATCGATGCTATGACCACTGCCTGAGTGTGCAGGGAGCCTGGAACCATCACTCACCAGCCCTCCAGCTGAATGAGGGGTTCGCTCTGGAACCTAAAGGTGCACATTTACATTTCTTTATTAACTATTTCACTGCTGCCGGTGTTAGCAGACACATCTAATTAGTGTGCTGCTCCCACAATCCACCTGTCCCCTAGGCTATGGCCCCGCACCGCTAGGGAGTTTTCCTGAGATTCAGCCTAAACCTCTCTTTACTGTTTCCTCCCCTCACCCCAGCTCTGTCCCCTGGATGACCCAGTGTGAATTCATGCGTGAATTCAGCAGGCATGGCAGTCTCTTACCCATGTCACGGTGTACAGAGCAGGGTTCGTGTATTGGACAGCAGGGTTCCTGCTGGCGGGAGTCGGGTGGGGGTACTGGCCAAAGTCCTCTGCAAGCGTGAAGGCCAGTTCAGCCATTGCTGTCAGTAAGAGCAATGTGGTCAGCGCCTGGGGGAGAGCAGCTGTTAGGAGAGACACTGGCTTTGTCCCTGCCTGTTGGGGAACACAGCCCTAGGTCTGTCAACACCACCGCAGGGGAGACAAGGGATGTGATGGTGGAAGCGGTACCATGCCCACAGGCCCCACACCCCATTACATCCCTCCATCCCATGTGGGCCCAGTATTAACCCTCTAGTCCCGGGCCATTCCCAAGGTCCTGTTCCATCTGTCTGGGTCCACATGCCCCGTTCCTCATCTGATCATGCCACTCTGGCCTTATGAGCACAATACTCCCATACCCCACAAAGCCCTCCTACCCACTGTGCTCGCCACCCTGCACCCGATTACACCCCATTACATCCCTCCAGTCCCAGGTGATCCCCACCCCATTCCCCATTACAGCCCAGTACATCCCTCCAGCCCAGGGCGTTTCCCCCCCACACCCCATTACATCCCTCCAGCCCAGGGCATTCCCCACCCCATGCTCCAGTACATCTCTCCAGCCCAGGGCATTCCCCACCCCTGGCCCCAATACACCGGATTACATCCCTCCACCCCTGGCCCCAATATCCCCCTGGTTCTGTAGGGCCATAGGATGCTGTACCTGCTTGGTGAGGTAGATTTTGGTTAGAGATGATTTCTTGGTCCTGGGTTTAAACATGGGAAGAAGCTGCCAAGGAGCTGAAAGCCAGAGAAAGCCCAGAGGGATCCAAACAAGCACGGTCTGTTCGAAGCAGAGCGGCAGGTCGGGCTGGGGCACATCCAGTAAGGAGGCATTCTGGGCAGGGCAGAGACAGCGAGAGCAGAATCACTCAGAGTCACACCACAAACTCACCAGCATCCCCTGCCTGGAGCCCCACTTCTCCTGCATGCACCCTGCCATGGGCCTCAGTGCCTCTCCCCCTACACACCTCAGCCTTCCCCTGCAGGCAACCTGAACCCAAAACACTGAGAGCACCCCCCCTTCACCTGCGTGACCCATATACCCCACAGCTCCCCTCCCCCTTCACCTGCCCGACCCCTAACCGCCTCAGCGCATCCCTCCCCCTAAACACACACCTGATCCCATATACCCCACAGCTCCCCTCCCCCTTCACCTGCCCGACCCCTAATCACCTCAGCGCATCCCTCCCCCTAAACACACATCCAACCCATATACCCCACAGCTCCCCTCCCCCTTCACCTGCCCGACCCCTAACCGCCTCAGCGCATCCCTCCCCCTAAACACACACCTGATCCCATATACCCCACAGCTCCCCTCCCCCTTCACCTGCCCGACCCCTAATCACCTCAGCGCATCCCTCCCCCTAAACACACATCCAACCCATATACCCCACAGCTCCCCTCCCCCTTCACCTGCCCGACCCCTAACCGCCTCAGCGCATCCCTCCCCCTAAACACACACCTGATCCCATATACCCCACAGCTCCCCTCCCCCTTCACCTGCCCGACCCCTAATCACCTCAGCGCATCCCTCCCCCTAAACACACATCCAACCCATATACCCCACAGCTCCCCTCCCCCTTCACCTGCCCGACCCCTAACCGCCTCAGCGCATCCCTCCCCCTAAACACACACCTGATCCCATATACCCCACA